>SRHC01001341.1:56881-68570 GCA_004794325.1 Pomacea maculata | reverse complement strand
ATGCAGAGGTGATCGAAAAGCCAAACTGTGGAGACATAAGCATTAGTTACATTAAAGCACATGTAACAAACTTTAACCACCATCAATACAAATAGCATCACAAATGATATACGTGTGTGTGTGTGCATGCAATATCTGAGGTGTTGTCTCTAAATAGTATTTGAGGAAAGATACATCTTCAGAATCAAAGTATGATAATGTGCATTAAGCAGTGTACTGTTTCTACTTATATATGCATACATATAGATCTATATACAGTTTTACTGGTGGTGACAAATATTATTTTGTAAATTATTTTATGCTTCTTGATGGATAAAAGAATAATAAATGAGAGTTTTAAGTAACTATATGTATAAATGTAAGTATATATATATATGTGAGAGAGGGATTAAAAGCCAGGATATATATTGAAAATAATTTCAACCATGCTTTGAACAGGACACGGATGAACCGAAGAGCATACTCGAGGAGATGGGATTCACGGTTGGAAGCTAGTTACCAGTTTCAAGGTTTCAACGCTCTATGCTTGCTGCTCACAGGGAAGGCCTCTCTGCTAGAATCACATTCCTGCCATTTTTAACCAGTCATGTGTAGCTATCCCACACTCGCTGCCTTTTTTCTAAGTGTATCAAGTACTTTTTTTAATGGTGGTTGTATCCTTGAAATAGCAATGCAGTTATTGCTTAGAAGCATGCAAGAGATGCAGTGGCCTCATGGCATGCACAGTAATGACAACTCAGAAGAAAAAGATATTTCATGATGGTTCAGTATTACATGTAAATATTAAACAGCAGAAAGCGAATGCATAACAAGGTTTGTACACTGCCCAGAATCTGCCTCTGAAGAAGCACTGTATGCCATCAGCAAAGAATCTTGATGAACAGCATGAGATTCCTTTGTTGATTTCTCTGTGTTCAGACACATGTCAGAAATCTTTTGAGAAATTAATCTTAGGGAATCAGTCATTAGAAGTACAGTATCATCATAAATGTTCATTACCTTTATCATTAGAAAGTCATGTGATAACTGTGGCATATGTATGATCAGGACTGAGCCTTATCTCCACACAAGAATTTATGTGCCTATATATTATACAACATAATTTGTCCTCTGTGGTGATGTGTCCTTTGTCAAGACCGTTAGAGCTTTTTTTTCCACCCTGGATAGTCAAGCATGAAACAAAACTGATGGACCATTGCTGTGTGTGAATGGCAGTTTAAGAATGAGCTTACTGCAATACATAGAACTTAATATCACCAGACAGTTGTGATCCTTCAGGAACTGTGATTTAGTGTTATCACAAAAGAAACCAATTTTGAAACATTCATTTCGTTAGTTATCAAGATTTTGCCCATTTATAAACATGAGTTTGGAGGTTAACAAATATAACTTGTTTTGGATTTAGTAATCAACTATATAAACATTCAGCAGTTGCTTTTTTTTCTTAAAGAAAAAGAGTATTTTCATTGAAATATTTACTGGTGAGGTCATTTTTGGCTTGGATGCAAATGGTTGTGTTAACTTTTGCATTTAAACAATGCTTATTTCCTTGATGGTTCGGCTTGTGAAATGGAGAAGTTAGTATTCACAAATTTTTTTTTATCATATTAAGATTACAGAGAGATGTTTACTTTTATTTACCAGGAGTTTGTCTCGAATAATGCTTCATAGGGTGAACAGGGCTGGTTGTCTGTGAGGATGTCTTAAATATCTGGTCTGTAACTGATGATGTTGAACTAGTGAAAGTTATCAAAACAGCATAGTTAAGTCTTTTTGAATATTAATATTTGATTATGGCTTCTGAAAAATAATCATGCTTTACTACCTGTCCATTTATTATTATTCATAAATGTGTTTTGAGAGTTTTCTTTAATGGTGTCTAATCAAACAGTGGTCTCTTCCAGGTTGCCGCCCTCTCAATGAGAGGAAAAGTGCCAGTCATTGCATAAGGTGTTAAACTGATGTCCTTCAGAAAATGTCAGGGTTAAAGCCTTTCATCACAACTATTGTGCTTTGTTCTTTACAGCAAGCTTTTCTCAGAAATTATTTACATGCTTGTTGAAGCAAGTTTTTTGGTACAGTTTTTGTAAAGTAGTTTTTTAAGATTGGACTTAAAATCAACTTGTGCCTATTGGGAAGTGCCTCTTTTCTTGTCGAGATTAGTTGTACAGAAGTTATATGATGGCTGTTTTGTTACTTGTAAAACTAAGCCAGCTTCAACATCAGTTATATACTGTTGTATGTTTTTGACAGTTACATGTGAGGCTATTGCAAAGTAATGTCATAGTGAACAAAATTTTGTCTATGCCAAAACAACTGTTCTTTCTTGTTCGGTGAAAGATTTAAAACTGCGGGTTTTACCAAAGTCCTTGAATAAAATAATACACATTAATATTCATTGCTTCATATTGTACAGACCTTTCTTTGTTAAAATAGAAACTTGTGATCCATCTTGATTCAGAAATGCAATAAATCTCATGATTTTGCTTATTCAAACAGTTGTTATTAAAAATGGCACTGTCCTTTGAACTTCTGTTAATTTTATTTTTCCACAGAAGATTCAGCTATAAAATATTCTAAACCAAAATCAAGTTCCAGTCACAACATTTTTAGTCTTTACATCAATACTAAACATTTATTCTTAGCCAATTCAAGGAGTCAAGAATACTTGTTCCCATAGAGTTTCTTTACATGAGGCCAAAGGTTAATAAAATATATCATTGGGAAGTTAGTGAGACTGACTAATGCGCCTATCACCAGGATAGTGAGAATGGGGTGTTGTGGATTTGTATCTCAGGTCTGACATGCTTCCCTCTGGATTCAACAACTGTTAACAGGGCTGGCTGACTGACAGTTTTCTCCAGGTGCTCTAGTTTCCTTCACCATGTGCTGTGCTGTGTGCATGGCATATTTATGAAGATGCTTTAATGCCTGCCCTAAAATTATGTGCCTGTGTACATAAATAGCACTTTCCGCCCAGCTGGCAATAGGGAATGGCATTAAATAAATGTGCTATCATTATTTATTTAGCACTTATTTCATAACAGCAAGCCTAAATGTGACCACGCTTGATATATGGGTCCTTTCTGAACATTCAGTGTCGAGGAAATATTTGTACATATTGTGTTGGTGCAGAGACCAGCTTCAATGCTCAAGAAAGAACAGGCTATAATAAAGTAATACAGCTTTTGTCTTGATCCACTCAAGAAGAAAATATGGGGATGAGGAAGAGGGAAATTTATTTTGTTTCCTTAATGTTGTGGGGAATTTGGTGAGAGTAAATTGTAAAGAAACTTATCTATATTTTAAAACTCACAATTCTGCTTTGAATGGTAGCCAAACAGTCAACTTGCCACAGTATTTAATTACCAACAACATTTTCATGAACAAAAAGAATGAAAAGCAAAAGCATATTAAATTTCCAGTCAACGAAAGGCTGTTTTTCAAATCATAATGAAGATTTATCATTACTTAATCAGTGATAATTGCAAATCACACAATGCTATGCTAAAATTCTGGTTTTCTGGGGAAGTAGATAAAATATTTCAACATTTTACTTGCAGGTCAGCTTGGTTACACCCTTTGTCACAAAAGTGTATAGGTTTAAAAAAAAATGAAAAAGGCGGATGAGGGTATTTAAAGGCTATTAAAATATAATCTAATAAGTACATCTTTTCAGCTGATTTCTCAGAATAAAAAAAACTACTCTGCTATGTGGAGGGTGGATAGAGAATTGGTGTTTAAGACTGAGCCAACAACTAAAGCCACAACACAGCAAGTCAGCTAGCCCTGTAAACATATCACATGCAGAGAAAGAGAGAGTGCCTGTGAAATGTGAGCTGAACCCAGGACAGCCAACTCTCTCTATTGGTGACAGGCGCTAACTGTTGCATAACTGGACTGCCCTAACTCTGCTATGGACAGTATCCTGGTATGTAAGGCAGCAACAAATGAGAGCAAATCTCACCACTCCAACATTATCAGAAACCACAACGAAAGGAACTTTTTAAAGTCCTGCCCCTAAGTAAGTAAAAAGCAATGTTTTTCCCTGCACTGTTTATTTCTTCAAGTACATCTCACTACCCACCATGGATTTCATCTAATGTTATTTCTCCCTAAAAACTGCCCAATCTGCCTTGTCTTCACTGTAGTACACTGCCTGTTATGTCACCAATCAATGGTCTGTAGATGACATTCTTGTGAATAACCGAAGTGGCCAGACTGGTGCTAACGCATCAACAGATTATATGCTGGTAAAAACCAGAACTGGAAACACAACTTGCAGGTTTGGTTTGTGAATGCTCGGGCACAGAATGTCATTATTATAGGTGCCATTTTATAAAAGAATGTCACGCAATTTGGCACAGAACTTAATATTACAAATTTTAAACTATTTTAATGATTGCATGTGTCAGTTCAAGAGTCAAGATCTGCAATGACAGCACATTGCAACCAATTACAAGACTCACAAGCCCATAAAAATACTTTTAACATTTTTTATTAACTCAGAATCAGAATGGACATAGCAATTCAGCAGTAAAAACTTTCTTGACAACTTCTAGTACCTTTTGTCCATAACTGTCCCTGCTGTGCTTGAATGTTTACATGAACAATTGTTGGTTTTCCTGTTCATTCCTAACATGGATGCCATAGCTGGCACCCAAGATGCACTTGCTGACACCTGTTATTCCTTGCCAAAGCTTTACTTTTTTTCTTAGTGGCTGTCATGGATTTTCACCCATCTATTTTCAAGGACAAGAAACAGACCTGCACTGGGATTTCTTCTTTACTATTTTTTTCCATCATCACTATCAATAGGATGGCACAAATTTATTGACAAACTCAATCGTCATTTTCCAGGATGCATAGGCCACTGTCACCTATTTACTTCCAGAGAAGATCTGGATCAACAACCAAAAACAAAACTCCCAATCTGAATTGTTTGTTTATCATTCTCAGCTCCATTTCTTGACTGAGTTGAAAAAGGATCTGCAGCCAGACCTAACTGAAAAATCTGCACAACACATTTTTAAATCCTTACATTAATATATTTTTTTCAACTGGATCGGCTTCTTGTTCTTGATCTGCTTAAAGACCTAGAACTTGACCTTGATCTGGACCTATGACGATGTTTTCTACTGGATGACCTAGAATGGCGGCGCTTCTTTTTGTGGGACTTGTTGATCTCTTTAGAGCTTGATCTGCTTCTTTTCTTTCTATGTGACCTTACTGATTCTTTTGACCTTGACCTGCTCCTGTGAATCCTATCCTGATGCTTGTGGCGATGTTTTGGTGTGTCTTTCAGTTTATGTCGATGATGCAGCGATCTCCCTCGTACAGATACTCCACGGTCCTGATCTGCCTCCCAAAACTCGTTTCCTGGATTTCTAAAGACGTGGAGAAAATTGCAAGCTTTTCCTTTGGGGCACTTCTTCCGGAAGAAAAGACCTAGGCAGTAGAGAGGAAAACAAAATCTTATGATGGCCAAAGAGGAGTGACCATTATAAAAGAACAACTTTGCCTTTTCATTCACATTTTGACAAAACATATGATCTGCCTTGTCAATATAAAGACCATTGTGCAGAACCTAGTAACTACCTACATTGCAGTGACATGTCTGCAAGTTTTATATCAGGCTCTTCTGTCCGTGTCATGTCCCTCGCTTTTGCAAGTTGCAACCTCTCTTACTGCAGGGCCTGCTGGATCCTATCAGGTTGGATCACTAAAGAAAGGGGGAATGGCACCTAGCAATATTTTCCCACTTCTTCTATTAATATAATGTATTAATTAATATTATGTTTATATTAATTATTATTATATTTATAAATTAATGTGATTTGCTTTCATGTCTATATGCAAAGCGCCTTGAGCATGGCTGATGCTGGAAAAAGGCACTATACAAATGTACTATTTATTATTAAATGAGTCCAATGACATGAGTGTGTATATCAAATTTCCACTTGTAAGAGCAAAATTTTCACGAATTTTTGGCTTGTATCTCGATTTACTTGTATATTGGTTCACTTGTATGTAGAGGTCTTACTGAACACTATAGCAACATTCTTGTAATTTCCAGCCCAGGAAAGTTATCTCCCTTTTCCATCCCCAGAGGAGCTTATTCTATAATGCTCTACTGGAAATATGTGAAACAAATGAAAATATTTGCACGAACCACATATGGCTGACTTCCATTTAGCAATGTTGACAAACTCAATGGACAACTGGCGACCAGCATACCAGCGTGCATTGAACTTTACAAAGGCTTTCTGGGCATCCGATTCTCTGTCAACAGGTTTGTTAGGTCTTTTTTTAAAAAAACTGTTGAGGACGAGTTCCTCAAACTTTAAATAGAGAAAAACTTGCTGCAATAAACTCAATAAGTGCTTAGCCCTATCAATAATGTTTGGCTAATTATTGTTCTCTTAATGACCAATTCAGGTAATTTAAATCCAGTGATGTGCTTTAAATCATTACTACTCAAAAGAACACAATCTCTATGCAATAAACATCTATAGCTTCACTGCTTTTTAACTCCAACGGGCTATTGCTATAAGACACTTAAAAACAAAAAATGTTTCATCAAACATCATTATTCACTTCATTCAACGAAGAAGTTTGTTTTGTAAGAATTTGTGCCAAAGGATTGTTTCATCTGCCACACAGATACCAGGCTAAGTGTATAAAAATGAAAGCATTAACATGCAAAGACAGGCTAAACTCACTTGTTGGACAATGAATGCAGTCTCGAAAAAATATGCTGACTAACCTTTTATATTGGACATAGACGTTACCCCGAAGGTGTGCCTCATGGTTACAACATACTTTGAAGTTGATAACCTTACCCACAGATTTGAACTCAGGCAGAGTATCCACGTAAAATTCTCGGAAGCTGTTGTATAAATCATTGTCTTCATATTCCAAACCCATATCTATGGATAAAGAAAAAGTAAATTACCAGTTTTTCACTCTTTAAAGATTCACATTTGCTTTTATTTTCAACCTTCCAAATATAAAAATATTTATCACCACAGTTTAACAGCTGGGAAAAAGCAGATAAGCAGTGATTTCAGAAAACAAAATTATGAAATGGGAGTACAAACAAGTAATTTAAAAACACCAAGATAATATCTAAGTATAATCTCTAAGTACCAAAGTTGCATAATCCGGTCATGAAGGTATCAAAGCTACATCTAAGAATATCTTAAAATTTACTTTCATTTCTGAAGTTAACTACATTGTAACATGGTTATTAAATTCCAAGATGTATAAAAAATTTTCAGAATATCTTCAAATTTCTAATTTTTACATCAAGTAAAATGTGCCCCTCTTATGCTGAGTAAGCTAACTAAAGGTTCCTAACACTATTTCCTCTAAGTACACTTTTGCAGTGGGAGAAATCTCGTACCAAGCACAGTATCTATAGGTGCACAATCTCTCTCATTCTTGCTCCTGCACCCACTTGCAGTGGGAGATATCCTTTGCTAACAATACCAAACACTCCGGCATCAAATATTTGTATTTAAATCTAGATTTGTCTTTCACACAACAAGATTGCTAGTTACACAACAGTTACAGCCATCTGATTGCAGCACATAGTTAATTTTAAGATACCAAGTGTGTGAAGCCCCACCAGTATCAAAATCATCCACACTGGACTTCTTCAGCTCAAAGTTTTGGAACATCCCAGGAATAAGCAATGTGGTGCTGCTATCAGGCCGCAAATGTGCTCGAGAACATCTGACAAAGAAAGTAGAAACTGCTGTTAATAGCAAATGAGCACTAGACAACTCACCATTGTGAGTTGGGGTTAAACTAAAAATTACATGCACTCCTTTTACGACTTCTACCATATCAGGCTGTATATAAGGAAACAACATCTTAAGCATCTTCTCTTGGCCTTCTCCTAAAGTTTTCCTAACACTTGTGTTGCTCGTGCTAGTGGTAAACATGTAGTGCTAGATGTCAATATGTAGTACTAGATGCCAAGATGTAAATGCAATGCTCTAATTTTCAACATACTGGGATCTGTGTGTGTGACTATTGTTATGATTAAAGCAATAGTTATTATTTGATAAGTGCTTTTATTCCAATGGTTATTCTAAAATCAAAAACAATCGGTATTGTTTGTCCTTTGTCTTCCTTGGTTTGGCAATCCACTTTCAGTTTTTATATAACAGAATCTTTCTCAGGACTATGTACAGTTCACAATTATATTAAACTACATTCAAGTATTCTAAAAAAAAAAATTACATTAACGACACAATAGGGCTACATACTCTTGGCAGTTTCTAGTTCTACATTTTCTGACAGATTCTGTCAGGAAATATGATCTTGATTCTTCTGAGGTTTGTCCCTGCACAGCTTGGCACACTCCTTAGAGGTGCCATGACCAACTGAGAAAACTAAAATTAGAGAAGGTAGCCATTTACAACGTTAAACAGTCACTGTTGGATTTCCACAATCATGGAAAACAGGTGAGGACTGGGAAAAAAACAAGATGGTGACATTTAAAAAAAAACCAGGACAGAAACACTACAAAATTACTACTGACCTCTCTCCATATCGGCAAGCACCAGTCTTGGTGAAAAATGGACAATGGTTGATTTCCCTTGTCACTTCCTCCATGTTTTCTGCATACCGTACAGGTGCCAGAGGGTTGTGCCACTCCTAGACATAATCATACAAAGCAACACAAACAATAAAAGTAAATACATGGCATCCAACTGGAGAGTCATGACATTATCAGGCAGCAAAATGTCCTGTAGGTAAAATGTTTTCGCAGAAGCAGTCAATTAAGGCTTTATAAGGATTCATCCTCAAATAAGCTATCAAACAAAGTAAAGAATAATTCCATTTTATGATGTTTGTAACTCTGCACGGCCATTTCATATTTTACAGCATCGATTTCTGTGGGAAGTGAAGAGGAGCGTGGGGAATCCTGTAAAAGCATCTGAAATGACAGTGTTTATTTTTTTAAAATATGTTCAAAAGCTGAAAATTAACAGACATGGCTTTTATGTCACCATAACCACAAGGCTTTCAACCACTTTCTCTATAATATTTTTCTGAAAGCAAAATATGCAAATTCACCCACCTTGTTTTCATGGGCAGTTGCTTCTCTAAGCAGGTTTTCCTATAATCAGTCAGCAAAGTACCCACAGGTATGTCAGTTAAATCAGGCAGCTGAACATACTACTGAAAATCTTAGTTAAGTGTTACAAGTCTCACAAAATATGCCTTATGAAAGCAGAAAAGGAACAAATTTGTACAGATAAACTCATCAGCCTCTTCATCATTAAATGAGGATCTACGACAACAAAATGGTATTCATAAACACTACATAAACTTTTGGAGTGCAAAGCAAAACACCTAAAAAAAAAATAAGGAGGGAGAAAGAAAGAGCATATTTAGCGAAGTACTTATCCACAAATAATGTGGTTATTTGTAACTCCTTCCATGATATCCCCAGACACCACAGCAATTGGTGCTCTGCTTATCTACAGATATGTTTTTCTTAAAAATGAGAAACTGGAGTATATTTAGCATAATGCAACTGGAGTATATTTAGCATACTGCTTCAAGGTTTTATGTTTTGCAGCTCATAAAAGTTCACAGATATTAAACCAGGAAAATTTCTTCAGAACGAAAACAGCATATAATTTTTACATATAATCAATGAAATACCACAGAGCACATAATTGGTAAGCTATTGTTTGAAATGTTATGATATTTTATCAAAAAGATACAAGTTGAGATCGAAGACACACAGTTGTTCAAACAGCAACCAAGCATCGGATCGACAATGTACTGTGGTTAAGGATTCAAGTCCATTAACTAAGATTTTTCTTTTAATATTTAAACTGAATGGCTCAAAAAGGAGACAAAACTTAATTACACAATTACAGCTTTGCTACTTTTAAAGGCACAAAGACATTAAGTACAAAAAGAAAAAAACACCCCACTGACATTCTTTCCATTCTTTCTCTTGCTCTCTCTTTTTTTACAGCAGAAAATTGGGGACAGAAGGACAGGAAGAAGAACAAAGCCTCACAAGTCATCTGACATCAACAATTCAAAAGTGTATTACTGGTGATCAGTGGTACTAGGACTTCTAAAGTTATTTCTAAATGGTGTTAATGAAAATGACCCATTATTGTTTTAATGACAAATATAGGTCACAAACAAAATTAACAATCCATATATGCAAATAATGGCCCAGTTCTTGTGTTTTAAAATATTTACAAAATGACATTGTATTTGTGTAGGAGTCCTCTCCTAACACTGAAAAAATATATATAGCAGTTCTGCAAGTGATAGTAAGGGTTATTTGTTTTTACAACAGGATATATGTTTGAGTGCAGTTACAGTCAACCATGTCACCTGCTTGTCTTTTCTTTCTTTCTCCACCTTGTCCTTCTCTTCTTGTTCTTTATTTTCCTGCCTCTGGCGTTCCTCCCATTCTTCTCTTATTTTCCGCTGCACAAAAAATAGGTTTTACATCTGGACAAATCATAAAATTACAAGAACAAGTAACAAGATCTTGCTCAAAATATTGAGTACATCTCACAGTCAGTTCAAATATTACTACTGGAAGAGAAAAACTTAATATCATAAAGAAATCTAAGGATCAAAAGATCAAAGGAGAAAATGAGGAAGTTCACTTATTAATAAGTTATTCAAAGTTAATGCTCTTATAGAGCAGGTTTGCATTTTTCTCTTCAAAATCCAAGCTCTAAATATATTGAACTACTTGCAGTCATTAGCCCATTGGAACTATACAGCTTTTACAGGCTCTAAGTGGTTGAATTAACTCAGGATTGTGGACGAATTGACTAAGGGTCATGGTTATGGTTGAATCAACTTGTATGTGGTCAAATTGATAAACTGATGAATCGACCAGTAGCCCTATGACTATCTGCTGTACTAGCTCATCAAAAAAGATTCATACTGTTGATTATATAGAAACACTTACCTCCATTTCTTCTTGTCTCTGTCTTTCTTTCTCTTCTCTTTCTTTACAAGCTTTCCATTCCTCGTGTGCAGCAGCATCTTTCTCCTGCCAGATGGCATTCTGTTTCTGATTTTCCTCCTCAACTTCTTTCCTTTTTCTCACTTCCTCTTCATCAGTGCTCTCCGTTGATTGTTCTATATTCAGTGAGTGAATCTTTTAATATTCCCTTGCAACCATGATTTTCAACAACATATTTTTTTTTATAATTTACTATCAACAAAATTCAAACCAATCACTTAAACAGGACTCAGGGGAATAAAAATTCCCTAAACAGAATACAAACTTTTCTTTCTTTTATCATAACCTGGCTACTTGAAATGTCTTACAGTGTTCTGCACTTATGTTTTCCTATCATTGTTGATCTGAGGGAAGAAAAAAGAATGGAAATGGCAGAAATCCAAGTAGCAAACAACAGGACAAATGTCTTCCCCCTAAATGTATTACCTACCCTGCATCATATATATATTCTAGGGCAAAAACCTAATTTAGGTAATTTATCTTACTGTGACTATCAAAGTAGATATATATGCAAACAAATGAAAACACATGAATCCAGATGAAACACAGTATTATAACCTTCTTCCGTCCAAGAGACGTTTTAATGTTCCAAGAGCTTCCACTGCCCGTTCCAGGAATAGTTTTATAAACAAGTCTGTTGTCTTACTGAACAAGTGTTGT
>SRHC01001341.1:19036-47189 GCA_004794325.1 Pomacea maculata | reverse complement strand
CCAAGACTAGAGCCTTCCATATAAAACCATGAAGGACAACAGCCTTTATATATTATTTTTTTAAACTTTGCCCTCATTGTTTGCCTCAAGACCATTGTTTTTCTGCTGAATGTCTGCTGCTGATCTCAACTCACCATTTTTTCTTTTGACGTTACCTACATTGTGATGATTACTCTTGTATGGTGACTTGCTGACTTGTCAGCTGCAGGCTGTGTGATCAAATGTACACGCTATTGAAAAACCCAGCATATTATTTATTATTCAATGGAAATTTTACATTTGTGTAAAGGAAGCATACCCATCATAGAACGTGGAATGTTTTTTAAAGTGGTTATAATAGTGATGGTGCTTATTACCCGTGAACTGTATTTTTTTTTAAAGAAGTGAAATTATTTTGAAAAATTGTATTATAAAATTTATTTTCATGCGGAAACACCTCGGTGCTTTTAAAAGAAAATTACTGACGGCATCATTGATCATCCACCAATAGTGTTATTGTAATCTGTTCTAGTCATGAAAGTCTCAAAAGTTTGTCAACTTATGGGATGTCTCTAAGTGGTAGTATGCATGCTACCTCAGAGGATGATTGGTTTTGAGTCTATGGCAGAACAGGGCTAATAATTTGTGAGAATTTTTTTTTTATCAGGCATTGTACATCATGGCAATAGTTGCATAGTAGTTTCATTACAGCTTTTCATTTATTAAGTTTTGGAATTCATGTTGTCATCTGTATAAATCTATTTAGGCATATTTCTCCCTGCTGGATTTTTTTTTTTTTTTTTTGTGTATGTGTCACATTCATGGTTCTGTGCTTTTGAGGTTGTGTAATTGATGGGAAAAAAATTTAAGTATTGTAATTTGTGTGTGTGTGTGTTTTTAAGGGTGGGAGCGGGAGAAGGTGATAAAAGTGTGAAAGGGGGTGTTTGGGCTTCCTACTGTTCTATATTGAGTGCAGGATGTGTGCAATAAAATACAACAAATGTGACAGAAGCATAATTCAAACAAGTGGAAGATGATTTTTACTCTTGCTGAAGTGTGTAGAAGCACTTTAGATTTTCACACTTGCATGACATACAATAAAAAGATAATTTAGAAAACAAAAGTTAGCTACTAACTCAGACCAGTGAATGAAAGGCCATTATTATTGAATGGACAAAATTTGCATGACCAATTATGTCAAATACCTTGTGGCTCACAAGCACTTTAGAAAATTCCAGCACTAATAAAAATTGAACAGCTGTAATAAAACTGAATATTATGACATTACACTCTTAAAAATCCTAAATTGATCTAGCTTTCGTAAATGGCAAGTGCTCTTTTACAAATTGAAAACAAAAGGACACATCTTACGACATCAAGTCACACCTTGATTTCTGCATGTCCAAGTATTCATAATGCATCAGAGCTCAGAGTTGCTGGAAAACTGTCAAATTACCTCCTCCACACCTTGGCTGTTTAGACGACAGTGTGAAGTATAAAGTGAGAATTCTATCAGCTAGTTTCATTTTTTAAATTTAATGTTGGAGATCATTGAAAAATAAATTTTATCTGAGTCATTGCTTAAATGCTCAACAGGTCAGTTACCACAGATATTCTGGCTGTTAGGTGTTAACAGCATGAGTGAAGCCCACTGCTGGAAGGTGTCCAAGAAAGGGACTCTATCCACCTCCATAGATGTGGGTTTGATATAAAGCTATCTCGCATGCATTTCTGAAGTGGATGCTCTGCAACTCCAGACAGGTGATGTCAGGAGATATGTACGCCTTGCCACAGCCATAGATCACGGCCTAGCCTGATACCTGTGGTCTGTTTTTATGGTCCCTAATGCCTGCTTATGCAATTGCTGATATTAAAATTCCTTGGCACAAGAAATACAAAATTCAGGAAGGACCATTGTGATAAAATTTACTTAAACATATCTAAAAGACTGGTGAGGTGCTAAACGGTTTTCTAATGACAGAGTAAATCTTGGTGCTCAGATAATATCCAGATGAACACCCCACTACCATTTTGGAGATACCTACAAACATAACCATGCACAGAACAAAGTGAAAATTATGTTACATTTATACACCGATATGCCAAATAAACATATGGTCAAAGTTCTTCCACTAGTTGAATCCTTGACAAAGTAAACACATCCATGTATCCACATCTTGGCATTTATGCTGTTGACTTCTTCAGCACATGGTGTTTGTAGATACCTATCTCAAGAAAGTGGGTTGAGGGAGGTAGGGGGAGTTGGAGTTTATTCATCAAGGTTTGAGAAATATCATCTTGAATTAAGCTCTACCCAGTCATAAGGAAAAACATATTTTTGATCCAGCTAATCCTTTAATTTATCACAAGAAGCTACGTTAAGTCTTCTTTTATGATTGTGACCTTCTGGTCTTATCAACAGTACTGTTGGGTTGTAACCAAAATTTTTTAAAAAATGGAATATCAAATAGGCTAGAAACAAATACTGATGCATATATTAATAAAGATTCTTTATGCAATTATTCTGTGATACATTAAATTCTGTGATACCCACCCATCCCTCAAAAAACACAAATGTATACAAACATATGGGCTCAAACATTCATATTTCTACTTTGCAAATGATTTCGCACAAATATATTATGCTTTGATCCTGATCAGCCCAATTTTAAAAGAAACAAAGACCATAAAAAAATGTTTGATTTTGTTAACTATGAACAGTCTTCGAAAATATTTGCCAACAATCTCAATCAATTTGTAAGAGTTTAGTAAAATACTGTCACAGTGGTAACAAGGAATTTGTGCACGTTTCCATGGTATAGTTCACATCCAATAAAAAAAAGCTTTGTGCAAGGTTATAGTCAATCTGTCAACAGTTATCAGCTGCTTGACTGAAAGGTCCCAATTCATTGTGCATGTACATTAACAAAATGTTGGGAGGCAGGATAGCCAACCAAGATGATGTAAGTCGGACAAGGTCCGAGACATTCAGGGCATCAAAACTGTTAGAAACCAGGCTATCTTGTCAACTGGTGATCTTTTATTCTGCTGTTGCAGATCATTGTCTCTTTTTCTCCGCCCAACCCCTGGCATTTTTGTACACAATTCACACTTACAATATGTGCAGATAATTATGAACAATGAGATAAAAAATATGGCACAAGATGTTCTTAAAAGAATAGCTGGAAGGAATGGTAATTCCCCACTACCTTCAATGACCCCTTATTTCTCCATCACCCCTGAAAAAGGAAACAAACTGTGGAGTATAAATGCAGAAAAGAAGTACATTCAGTCCTCACAATACCCTGTGATTCTGGAGCATATAATTTATAATCTTGTTTTCACAAGGCTCAAAAAATAGAATCACATCTGTTCAAAAAATATTAAGATTATGCTTGTGGATTTGATCACAATGAACAAGGGAGAAATAAGTTATCATACAACAGTTATGGTGCAAGTCTGCACCTGCCTATTTACAGATTAAAACACAAGGCACTTCAACATTAATTTTGAAGCACCAGTCTTTGAAGGCTGAACTCTGGCATGCATAAAGTGGTAACTGCTGTCCAAACATGATGTGTAAAGTACTCTTTGACACCAAGGATCCCATTACAGTTGTTTTACACTGGTGCCTGCCAACCACCACAACAAACCCCATTTTTTTACATCCTGTCAAAGATGCCTACAACTAGGCATACTGTTACATACACATTCTTATGTAAAAAACTAGCATTTTAGACAGACTGCTGCCTGTAATGTGACAAAGCCACACTTTATAACACATAACCCTTGACCCAGCAACTATTGACAACTGCACCAAACGCCATGTTGAAACTTACTAGAGTATGCACTAATGCCTCCATTATATTTTGCATTGAGTAAAATAGTCCTCGATGCAAACAATGATAGATGCATGGAATCCCTGAAAAGTTTAAAATATATCAGGAATTTTTCTCTTTTTAAAAAGAATCTAGTGGAAAGTAACTTGTAAATATTATGATACAAAGATTGTCGCACACAACTGGAGATGTCCAACTTTATGCACAAGGATATGTGGAGGGGGAGATGTGTAAAATGATATAGGCATGACAATAGGTCAACAATGTCTTTGGACTGAAGAAGTGCAGTCTTTCCAGTCCCTGAGGATCCTGTACATTATAACTACAGCCTGAAAAATATGACTACATACATGCACAACTGTCTGCAGTCACACTCATTCACAGCTACGTTTGATGAAATATTCACATTGTTCTTGTCATCATCAGCTGCAATGGCATAACACAGCAAAAATAAATGCTTCTGAAATTCTGTCTTATGTCAGAAGTAGGATAGTACAGAAAGGCTTGGCATGATGTCGTAGTCTTTAACCCCGCGGTTCTCAAACGGTGGGGTGAGAAGGTTGTCATTTTTTAAAAGTTTCTTATGCCGGTATTAGTGAAATTAGCTTACATTGCGCGCGGACGTACCTTTGTTCGTCGGGGAGTTGTCAAAAGTAAAAGGTTGAGAACCGCTGCTTTAACCTATTCTTGACTGCTAACAAACACCCATCTCAGTTAAAACTGCACAGATCAGAGCATGAATGCATTATGCTATGGATTGCCTCGCCCTAGGATCAACAATAACAACCCTTTGTAATGCAAGGCTACCTGCAAGTGGCTCAAAACTGTTTGACAAAAGCTAGTCTTTCTACACCAAATCCTGCCAGTCCATCAGCACTGGAATAGCACAGATAACTGATATTCACTTTACAAAGGGTTCATCCAGCTGACAACATGCGAAAAACATTCTAGACCATTTCAGTAGTCTGCTTGCCTCTTTTCAACACACACACACATGCACATTTAATTACTCATTCTCTAAATCACACAAATTCTTAAAGTATATAGCAACTTGTCAGTGCAAATGTCATGAGGTATCTGGAAATAAAAAACTCTTCTCTGAGAGTGACATCTAATATCGGATCTTGTGGTGTCATTTGTATCAGACAGCTGCTATACATTCCCCTTTAAAGCAATTCACTCAATCTCAGAAAAAAAGAAACACTTAAATGAATCTACCAACCTCACATAAAAGCTCAAGAGTTCTTCAATGCGACACTGAATACTTTCAGTGAGCCAGATTTCTCCAAAGCCTAAACATATCACTCCAAATCACACAAGCCTGGAAAAATGCATTTACATGCTGACTAAATTTCACCAAATTAGACTTAAAGAGCCCATTTCTTCCATGCATCACACACCTTGAAAAAGGTTAAACTTTGAACACAATGGCTTTTTGATGAGCACACTGTCATGTCAATCAAACCTCCTTTTGACTAGTTATTCCACTGAGGATCAAATGATTTCCTTGACTTGTGGAATTTATTTACACTGAACCCTACCTTGCTGATTACAGCTCTTTGAGTGTTTTGGCTTTGTGGAGTAAAGACAGTTTATTGTTTGATGCTCACTGTGCACTCAACTATAAATGACTTTTGCTTCCAAATGGAAAACCACAGCTGTCATCACCAATCGGAGCTTCCCTGAAAAAAAAAATTCCATCCCCAAAATTTTAATGCGTCATACTAAGGTATCACAATCATTTAAATTCTCTGATCATAAAAAACCATGAACATAAAATTAGCAAACTTCTGCTATGCTCACATTCCAGGGAAATAATAAAAGTAGTCTCACCTGGAACCAATGACAGTGGATCGTTGCACCATGCGCAAATACTGTTTGTGTTCCTGTTCCAGACTAACAACACACTTCTGGAGTTCACTGACTGTCTGGAAACATGTCTGAGGGTCCTCTACATAAATGCTGGGACGCAGCTCTTCTGACACTCCAGCATACACTACTTGACTCCCACAAACATCTGTAAAGAGAATATGAAAAAGCTGTACCTGTTGTTCTTAATTAGACAATACATACGGGCCAGTTACATAGCATGATGCTTTAATTTTATCACGATTACAAGCATTAGCACTGTGTTAAATTTTTATTTTAATTGAAAAAAATAAACCAAAACAAAAAACGCCATGATAGTAAGATAGGGAATACTAGATAGATCATCATATCAAAAAGTATCAAATTTATAAATAAACAACATTAGTTTTTATTAGGCATTTTTAAGTATTCAGATTATTATTCAATATTCATTACAAATATTTTTAGTATGAGATACATTTGTAAATTTAAAAAAAATTCAAATAAAGCACAATCCATGTCCAAATATACAAGTAAGGAATTACAGCAAATTTACACAAATTCATAAAATTCCACACACTTTCAGAAAGATTCTTCTAGCAAAGAAAGAGAACCAACAGCAGCAAGATTTCAAAATCCTTCAGTATTTGACACAAAGCTACTCACTAAAGAATTTCAGAGCATCAAGCACATAGCAAAAACTGAAAAGAAAAAAAATCACTGACAGAAAACACAAATATTTAAAAGAGGCCAAACCTTCCAGGGTCTCAAGGCCAAGACAACACTACAAAAAGGTCATCAGGATCTACAAGCCAAAAGGATGCCATGTTACAAATACTTTGGCCAAAGCCTGAGAATTACTGAAGAAAGCAACAGCCTAATAGGACCCTTGACTATGTCAGTAGTGGGCCACATCACTGAATCACTTTAGAGAAAAGCAAGAAAAACAGTCAGCCTAAGAACATTAATCAACTTACAAGGTATGTCTGAACAGTAATGAGACTGGCATCACAAGCAATTTATTTTAATTCTAAACAACTACATGACTTCCTCTTCAAAGTAATCCCCCTCATTACTTAATCCATTAAATCACTGATACTCAATTATTTCTGTTCGCAAAGTGCTTTCCCTGAATTACTATTCTTAACTCCCTGGCAATACTGTCTGTCATGTAACGACTCCATCTTACACTGTTTACAGTATCTACTTCATCCCTTCATCCATTGCTTTACATTCTATTCTTGTATCTCATCTTTATGTTGTTCAGTGTTCCTATAACTACCTCACTGTCCACTGGCTGTTATCTTTCATTTATCATTATTGGTCTGCGAAGAGAGTGAGACCTATCTTGGTCGTGATGTTGCGTGTTATAAGTGCCCATTATTATTATAAAGTGCAAATGTACTTTACCAATTAAATCACCATGGCACTGCATTGTGGTCTTCAAAAAACTTTACTTTCTAAATCACTATAATACTTCAAGTAGTTTTGTCAATATATATAGTCAACATATTAACACAGACCTTAATACTTTTATTTATATATGAGATGTTTTTATGTGTACACCTGCGTTAAGTGACAATGCACACAACTCATTCATACACTTGACAGCTTAATGTTCATATCCCTAGCTGGATAACAAACTAAAAGAATATTTTAGACGAAATAAAAGAACAGGTCAGAAGAACCATGTGGTTTATTTTGTGTTATGCATAGAATTTATATTTTAAGCATATACATATATGAATTTCGCATGCACTATTTCAAATTATGAGTGATCATGTATAGGTGTATGTGGGTGGAAGTGTGAGAGATGTGTGCATGTGTGTGAGAGAAAGCCACCATCAAGCATCAAATGGTTATTTTGCAAAAATAAAAGAACTGTAGACAACCACAGATCAGTTAGCTGTTCAATGTGAATGCATTCACTTTCACCTTTTAACTGTTTTTATGAAGTACCTATCATCATCAATCTTGGAAAATGTCTTCCTTGCTTTAAAAACTTTGAAAATTCTACCACACACATCCCTCAGTTGACCATGCCAAGCTTTATCCATTTGTTACATCATATGACAGCTGTAAGAGCTTTTACTGAACTCCAATCATCATTAATCATAAAGTTGCTACTTTGAGATGAAAACAAAGCCCTTACAACAGACAGATTCTTGTGACAACACTTAAATGATAAAACTGATGACAATAGATGAATAGTAAAGTCTGTCATTCAACCCATGAATTTAATGTGCAAAGGATTTTAAACATCAATATTTGTGCCACTAGTCACACTGTTAAAAAATTTTTGCATAAAAATTATCATGAGCAAATTCCGTCTTCAATTGCCTTTAAAGCATGTAACACACACCCACACCTGTTTCAGAACTGTATATATATTTATGTCCAGGAAGAAAAGGTGATGTTTTCTTAAGTACTAATGTATTAGGAGGTATATTGTGCAGCATGGTGTTTCTAATTAGAGGTTAAGCATGTGAAATTTTACAGAACAGTCATGCAGATATTTTTCTAAGCTTACCATTTCCACTTTTCATGCAAGCTATCAAAGAGAGAAAGAGAGAGATGGTATATGCATTTTAAAATATCATGCACATTCTTTAAAAAAAGAAATCGATACATAAAACAGAAGTAATGCAATGTGTACATGCCTGTTTGTAATAATAATGCCAGTAACAGAGTTCCCAAAATAATGAATGTCATATACAAGCAGGAGCATAACCATACCCATATCTTAGCATATGTGGCATACTAAGAAACAAGGCACAATGCATCTGTCAGCTGTAAACTAGTATACATCAGAAGCACTTGCATGTGATCAAAGGATTTATTGAGTAACACACAGGGCACTGTCAAGGACTTTGTTCCTTTCAATACTGGAACGTGCTGCACGTGTTTTCAAGCTAAAGGGGAATAATTGGCTATTTCAATTTGTCAAATGTCTTTTAAATGTACCCACACTGCTCTTACAGCTTCAGCACCTTTCAAACAGGCATGCACAATGTCAGATGTTTCACACAATGTAGAATGAATATGTAAATTGAGCCTAGACAGCAAGAGTAGACAGCTGTGAGAATTTACAGACCACAACAGGGTCTTCTCACAAAAATGAAAAGTGAAAGGTTTTAGCTGTCTACTCCCTTTGAACTGATTTCTAAAGATTTTGAGCCAAGCTGAAGAAAACATATCAACATGGTGCTCACTGGGGATGACCTTGCTAAATAATGTTAATGATAGATTAATAATAAAAACAGATTCCTACAAGAAGCTAATTTTTTTTAAATACAAGAATCAGCCATAAACTTGCAACCAGCCAGTAGTTACTGCCTGGACACTAACAAATAATCACAATAAAGTTATCTTGTGTAGTGCCATAGCAAGCTTAAATCACAAACCACAGCTGATGAAGACAAAGGAAGATTAACCCACTGAGGACTGCATAAAAGTATAAGTATTAAAAAGACCAGCTAATAACTAAAGACTGTGAGGACGACAGTGGTTGGTGTTTGATTTTATTATTGCTGCTCTCAGGTAAACATTAGACCAAGAAAGCTATAAATTTTTGGAAAGGAGAAAGTTTGAACTTTGCAATAAAAGTAATGAAAATCGCCTTCCCTGTGTTTCCCGGGTAAAGCTATGATCATGGCCCATCGTGCCCAAAGGGTTAAGGATGAAGGCTGAGCAGCACCCTATTAAGCAAAGGGAGATCGCTGCAGGTGAAATATTGAGAAACTATTTCAGGAAATTTTCAGAAAACCAATGTTTGCCAAATAAGGAGATATCAGTTGATAGCATCATGTTAATTTTAAACAGTAGGAGGTGACTTATTACTGAAGTGAATCATCTATGACAAATGGTCTCGGCTGGGGTGGAGTGAGGGAATAACCAAAGTGACATCCTTCAGGCTAGAAAGCCAATAAACAGATGAATCTGTCTGCACTTCTGTGTAATGGAGAAGAATAAATCTATCTAAAAAGTGAGAAGAAAGCACAGTCGAGATAAATGAAAAACATGATGATCCACCACTAGCATCACAATGACACATCCACAAACAAACAAAAATGAATATAAAACAAATATAAAAATTATGCTGAATTTCATCTAGCCCACATCAAATGAGAAAGAGAGAGAGAGATCAACCAAGTCCGCTGTACCAAATTGTTTAGGGGAAGGGGATAGCTGAGTGGTTGGAGTAATGAATCCAGAGGCACACCTGTTTCATACCCGTGCAGCACAGCAAACTTTTCCCAGTCAACCCAGCTGTCAGGGTACTGAGGGTAGGAGATAGGTAAAGCAATGAAAGGGAGAAGAGATGGGCAGTACACTCACAAAAATGTTGTCCCCCCCCACCAACCAAAAGGGTTTTCTAAATACCTCACTCCCTTTACAACCTTTAAAAAAAAAGACATGATCATTAATTTTACCCTTTTCAGGATGCTTCCTCCTTGTCATTTTATGTTTGTATATTAATGTGTAAAATAACACCCTTCTTTCTCCACCAACATAAGCATGTAAAGCAAACACATACCCTGCAGGGCATCAAGTTTATCCATATGGGCCAAGAAAAGAGAATGGATCTTCTCTAGTTCTCTGTCAGGATCAATGTCCACTTGTATATCTGTCACAGGAACCCCACCTGTGACTGGTGAACAGCCCCTAGCATTTGGATCTACGCTCTTGCAGCTGATAAAAAAAAACACACCCAGAAATCATATCTCTTTGTCTCAATAGTAGTGATAACGTAGAAATGTACCCAGTAAGCAGAACACTAAAAGTGTAACAAATCTTTAGTAAGAAGTAATGAGATTAAATAAAATATGTAACTTTTTATTATAGACTTATGACTTGTCTCAATATCACACACAATCCCTCACATACACACACACACTTGCAAAAGACAGAAAAGACAGAATCAGGCATGCATGAAATTTTCCATCATTACAGAATTCTTCATTCTTTATATTCTGAAGTAGTTCAGTTTATATTATTGCAAATATTAAATATTAAACCCACACTCTAAAGCAGGAGTGGAAAACTCTTCTTTTGCCAAAGCCATTTGGATATTGATAGCATCATTCATGGCAATACCAAATTATCAACTTAAAAATTATCCTGATATATTTTGTCAAGCTGTAGTACCACCACAGTGTGTTAAAGTTTACAATCCCAGGCTGCCTGCCACTGACTGTCCTCTAAGTCACAGGCAGCTGGTAGTGATTAGAATGATTCACTTGACATAAATTTATGTTGCTATCAAAAGCGCTCCTAGATTCATTAAATTTTGGATCCCGCTTATGGTTGCCTTGGCAGGATCAGACCAAACAATTCTGCAGACCTTAAGCAGCCTGCAAGCTGGATGTTTCCCACTCCTGCTCGAAAGAATATTAAAATATCAAATGAAAATAACAGAATCAAGTACCAAAGCCAATGGCTATTGATGAATGCTGCAGGGTGGAACTCTTTTAAGCGGTTTTTGTTCGACTTGCACACTTTTGTCAAGATATCTAACCTGAAAAACATGTAATAAAACTTTTATTTCAGGTGCAATTATTCACAGGACACTGAAAATTTATTGTGTAATTCTGTCCATAATAACACGAACATACAGTGACCAAAAGTCATATGACAGCGATAGCCACATGAAGGGCCCAAAGTGTTAACAACAACTGTTTTTTACAACTGGAATGCAAATTTTGTCATGATTTAAAAGATGTGATGGGTTCAAGACTATTATTTCAAAAAGCAAAAAAGACAAACCACTCTTTTTCTTCAACACAGTTGCTTGCTTGAACATAAAGTGCTCTCTGCTTCTGGACTACTTGGAACATCTGAAGCATAACAAACACAGGTCTCTGTTAAGGACTTAATAATAAAGGCACATGAATGCATAGCCTTGACAACTTTTCACTCATTTGGGGAGGGGGGGGGCAAACCTCCCCCATGTGTTACTGAGAAAAATTGCTTAGTATAGTATTCACATGGTCCAAGGCTACCATTTTCACTTTTGGTCCTGACCGTTAACCATCAGACTTGACTGTTATCATTCTCCCTCACAATTTCCCACAATGGAAAAGTCTGCAGATCACTGTCAGCAATATGATATGGTCCCAGCAAAATAAGGAAAATTGGATTAAGATACTCTTCAACTGTTGTCTCTAAAATGCTGCTGATAGTACTTCTAGAAATTAAAAAAAAATTGAACAGTTCAACACAGTTAAAAGGCAAAACTATTTATGAATTTCCACAGAAACCTGCATCGACAGCACAACCAAGAAAGCATTCATCAGCTCACATATTTCATCCTGAAGGAATCTTCCTGCAGACGCTCCACAGCCAAAACATCCTCAACTGGGATCACGCACAAAGGCTTGTCCACTGCAATAGGACAACAGGGTCAGGGGTTAAAATCTGTATAAAAACACTCTACATACCTTCTACTTTCTGAGGAAGATACATTTCATAACAAGCCTATGTACCCAGACTACACAGAATGTATTAGTCACCCATTCACATTCACAAGAAAATGCATGCAGGCACATGCTCAATCACTCTCATTTGCATTTATATCTGTACAGGTAAATATTTACAGGAACACAGACATGCCCACATATGGGCTCATGCAGAAATGGGTTTACATGAACACACACTCAAACGTGCACACACACAAATTCAACTGCTCAGGATTTCACACTTATATCATTTCAAAGTTTACAATTCAATCGCTGGTAATAAGATTAAGCCCCCAGCTTCCATGAAGATGCCAATTATTTTATGAGGCAAAATATCCTTTCATACGGAGATGCATCTACCTGGCCTCTGGGATAAATAAAATGTATGGCATTCTTCCTTGAAACTATCTGCTTTGCTGAAGTCTTGAGCAGATGAAAAGCCAGCATTGAAATGCTGATAGAAATTGTGTGGCACCTGATTGTCAACAAATTTGTGTGGCTGGCTAAAAATATACTTTGTGATTTTTGTGACACAAAACTTGGTGAAAGAATGTACTTGCATTAAACTGCTTGATATGAAATAAAAGCAAAAAGGGATCTAAGCTCGATCATTCAAAGCTGGAATATTACATGTTGCCCCTGGTGTACAACCCAACCATTGGATATAAAGCAGTTGATCAATCCATAATTTTTTTTCCATGTGCAATTTATAATACTTACATTTTGATTTTGCATAGGATATAAACTGGTTTGTAAGACAAAAGTAGCGCTTTTTGAAATTTTTCAGCCCAAGCCGTTTTCGACCTTGAGCTCTTTTGATCATTAATCTGTAACACAAAAGAAAACCATCTACAAGAATCAGACATGAAAAAACTAAATTTAGAAGCATCTACATTTTCCACTTTCCCCCCACAATACTTATTATCGAGTTTCTAATCAAATAATTACTTGCACTTTTTTACACTAGTTGAAAACGAAGGGACAAAGTCACATGCTTCTTAGATTTCACTTTTAAAGTTTATTAAAACCCAGGGGATCCCCAAGCAGGAAAGCTAAATAACAATTAGTAACTGCAAACAACAAAAACGACATAAAAGGACTGTTACCCTTCTTTCAAGGTTATTGGTGCTTCAATGTTCTTGGCATATGCTCCTGTGGCCGAGATGATGTCTAAAAACTGAAAAATGAGAGAAAGTTTTCCTAGTTCAACAATAACAACAATAACAATAATTTTCTCCTTAGTTGAAAGTGATGTATATATCCACCACTGAATCCTTTAAATGTGCACTAAAAACACACCTCTTCCTTTAGCATTATTCCCAACAACAGTCCACACAATGCTATTTGTTTCTACTGTTCATTACTAAAAAGAACTTTTAGAATTTTCTGAAGAACTTTGCCTTTAAATCTAATGTTATTCTCTATCTTTTATACTTCATCAATGTCAAACTTATACAGCAAAAGATCATGTCCAGTGGATGACATTAATGCAAATGCAACATAAATCTGCAAATAACAACATACACTGTATAAGGAATAACACTGTGACATGATGATATAAGCAACAAACCATTTTAATTGATTCCCTTGTTGCTTCAGTTGAAAGAGCATCTAACAAGGGTACCATGTATTCCTCTTTTAGCCCAAAGTTAGCCTGCAAAGAAATCAAGCTAGCAAAAATTGTTCTACAGAACACATAGTAGCATAACAGGTGACACAAACTGTACTAAGAAAACTTGTGACTGCTGCAAACAAGTTCTCAGAAATATTACTGAACAAACGGAGCAAAATATGATAGTTCTGGAAGGAGCATGATGCTACTTATAGTCATCCCATCAATGATGAAAATAACCTGATTATTTGGAACAAACTAAAACAACAACTGCACAGCAGATGTACATTCAGCTCTCTATATCTTTTCAAGAGAATAATATGAATGTAGTAGACCCTATATATATATGAGTACACATACAAGTATATGAGTGTGATATTGGACATGAGGTACAGCCAACATTTCCAGCTATACTATTCCTATAAATGCACTCCCATGCAAGAGCAATATTTCAATTATATACAAATAAGACTTTAGGGAAGCCTTTTTATTGTTTTTGTCTAGGAGTGAGCAGTATCGGCAAGCACAAAAATAATTTTACGCGGGTTAAGACTGAGAATACAAACAAAAGAGTTATTGAGAACAAAGGACACTTCCCTTTTACTGTTCCCTGAATGCAGACTTAATGCCCAGAATACCTCAATGATGCTGTTAGTACTGTAGAGGGGACATAGGGCAAGCATGCAGGTGTACACAAGTGTGAGTTATGTGTGGATGAATAGACGAGCAAATGGGTGAATGGAGAGCATAAGGCTCTGTTCATCCAAACCCTCCCCTCAATGTCCTCCCCCAACCCCCAGTTTTCCATTTCCCACAAGGGGAGGTAATTAAAAACAACCAAAAAAAAAGCAAATACTTACACTTTTTGAAGTAACAATATTGGCAAGACTTGTAATGGCCTTAGATATCAGCGTCAGGGCTCTGACAACAACTGGATCCTAAGAGCATATCCACACACCTTGAATTAAGTTTAGCAATATAAAACATAAGACCATTTATTTTACCTCCCCTGTACCGCCCAGAAAAATCCTAGCCCTTCCTATTCAGTTTGCATTCACAGATGTGAACATCTTCACAGCTAAAGCTCAATCGCATCAATGTCATTCATATTGAATGAATTTAGTTGAAGAAGGATATTCGAAATCCTTGGTAAGTTAATCTTACATTCAATATGCTTAAAGCTGTTTACATTTTACATTATACATGGATTTAGTGTCTTACACTTTAGGTGGAAGCAAATCTCAGGTTAAAAAAGATGAACGATTTTAATTGCCACCCATTTATGGTCTGAACCGAAAATTGATCCCAATTTTACAAACAAAAATTATTATACTAATGAAAAAAAAAAACTTCTATAAACAAAGTGGCAACTCTGTGTATGGCAAACAAAGAAACTTAAGATGTACCTGTGCTTCAGATCTAAGTTCAAAAAGTCGTGGTCCCAAAATAGCCGGAGCAAAGAACCGGAGAAAGATAAAGCTTGTAATGGCATGATACCTGACATTAGGGTTGTCTGGAACAGTACGTGCATAACCTGAGTGATATCTACATAGATAGCAAAATGGACATAAACAGCAGCAGATACTTTGACATAAACAATGTAAATAATATGAAGAAAAAAGTGTTTGGCACATCTCTCTTTCTAACAATGGCCATTTATTTGAAGACTGGCAGTTTATTCCCCCCCACACCCAACATTCTACTATGATCTTCTAGGTTAACTTTCCGAGAACCTCTTTGTATGATATGGTAGCATAATAATCAGTACATAGAACTTAGGTAGTAAAAGCTGCACTTATTCTGATGGTCTAACAGGTTCTTTAACATGAACAACAGATTTCCTGAAAAATGTTAATTATCTGTGTCTTTGTTGTGTGCAAAATCAGGAAAATCTCACTTTGAGTAACAAATGCATGTTAAATAGGAAATACTTTTGCATCTGCTAAAATTCACAACCCTCCTGGCCGAGCATCCCGAACTGTTCAAAAGACTGAAGGCACATATGCTCTATGACACAAAATTTACCATTAGTCATACCTGGATAGTGTTTAAGTGCCATCTCTTTCAACACACAGAAGACATCTCGCAAGAGGGTAGGACAAACCAGCCCTGATGCTGTGATTGCCTCTAAAGCTGACTTCACATAAGACTTAAGGTTTTCCTGCAAAATGGAGACATGAAAGAAATAAGGTATTTCCAAAAGGAAGAACACTCCATGGGTAAAAGTAGGAAGGCCATAATAGTTAAAACAGTAAGATAAGCAAGTTATCCTTCAAGTTGTGTACCTATAAGTATCAAGCGACAAAAGTATGCAAAGCTGGTTCTCAAAGACAAAAGCAGCTGATAGCAATTCTTGTTTCGTTTTGGAATTATTTTTTTATCGGCCTGTTTATCTTAGGAGTTTGCCATTGTTTCAGTGATCCATTTTATAACTTTTATTTCTTTTTCATCCTACCAGGTTTTGGTCATGGTTTTCTCCATCTTTAATCCTTGTTGAGTCGATTTCACATGACTTGGGTTCATCACAAACCTGAAAACAGTAAAACAAAAATAAAGTTTTTATTTTTCTCATAACTAATGTTTCCATGAAGATTTTCCTGAGAACGTTATGATGAAAGTGACTGAACTGCCTCTTAAATAATCCCACAGTAATTTTATTATGTGTAGAGATGTCATAAAAGCAATGCATTTGTGACTGAAAAATAGGCTGAAGTAACTTTCTAGTAATGTTTTAAATATTACAAATATCTCAGACCATAATTATATAACATTTTATTAACTTGACAAACTATGTTAATTCTCACATTATCAATAAAAGCCCTGAGTGTGTCGTGTAGGTAGGGCAATCCAACTAGCTTCATCAGCTCATCCAACATTTTGGACAACAAGGTATTTCCACGAAAAAGGGTATTAGGATCACTGTCAACACACACATATACAAACATAAAAATACACAGTTTTTTTTAAAGGCTTCTTACAAAGAATTAAAAATTAAGGAAGCTCAATATGGCCTTGTTTCAAAAAAAAATATACTTAGCTGATGATTAGAAGCCCAAAATGGTAAGTAAAGTTTGAATAACAGTTGATCCATGCAGTGTATAAAAATGAAAAAAAAAATCTTAAAAAAATTCAACTGCATAGTATTACCACTCTAAATCAGCTTTAACTTTAGTATACGATATAGTATATGATGTCTGATGTAGATAAAGCAATCATTTCCTCTTTTTCCTTTTTTAGAAAAAAACCCCACCATATAATCTGTAATATCCCCATTGCTTTTTTTAAAAATAAAA
Source organism: Pomacea maculata (assembly GCA_004794325.1). Classification (NCBI taxonomy): domain Eukaryota; kingdom Metazoa; phylum Mollusca; class Gastropoda; order Architaenioglossa; family Ampullariidae; genus Pomacea; species Pomacea maculata. Next base: position 30,160 of record SRHC01001341.1, on the reverse strand, counting down.
TTGCTTACTCTTTCTGCAACACAAAAAGACAACACTCACGTCATGTGTGACATCTCCCAGTCAGCAAGGCTCCGGATAAATGGCAAAATTTTCTCATAGTGAACAAACAACCTGACAAGGGGTTGTGCGGCCTCCTGCTGAGTGTCAGCTATCTCTCCTAGAAGGAAAGCTGCACTAGAACTGACTGGCTGCAAGATATGAATGATGAACTTTATCTCACAGTCATCTCAAGGGAAAATGATAAAAGAGAAGGAATGTATTTGGTTTCTATCCAAAAGCTCAAGGTCTATTACATACATATTAATCAACATACAGCAACAAACAATATACAAACACAGACTCTTTGCACAACATTATAATTTCAGTTATGATACAACAAATCACAAACAGAACAAAACTATAAAACAAATATTTAAAATAAACATGAAACAAACCTGTAAAACAGCAGTAAAACAAATGTATGAAATGTGAAACAAATATAAAACAAACTTCTTCCACTCCCAGTCTTGTGCTCCTGCCCATCTTTTGTTTTCCTCACCTGATCTCCCCACCTTTTTTCAATCTTTTTCTCTACCTTACCAGGTTTTTTGTCAAATTAACAAGCATACATTCATACATGCTAGCAGCACATTTATACCCTCAAATGGTTTTAATTGCACTAGGTGCCGACTCTTACTTTGAAAGTTACTTAAAAAAATGTTTAGACATGTACCGGAGATATAAATCATGTAACAGTAGTACTGCTCTGACACATTAAATGAGGACCATCTGATCAAAAAATACCAAACAAACAAAACCAATTTCCCCAATTAAAGACAAACCTTTACATCTGCAGAAGCCAGCAGTAACTCACGAAGATCATGGTAATAGTGTGACTCAAAAACATAGTCAGCAGTGTAGGAGATCTTGAGGCGAATGGACCCAAGGTCTTCAAGGGGCTGCAATTTATTTGACATTTCCCTCGCCTGCAGACAGTACCTTGAGGAAAAAAAAGTGATCATGTAAGGGATTATGTCTAACATATAGTGGGTGATTGGGTGTGTCGCTCATAAACCATCTCAAACCATCCATATTTGAATTAGTTCACACTTCTTGTGCACTCTGAAAGGACATGGAAAAAAATGGAGTATAATTAGAATACTGACCATGCTGTGTGAACTGTAGACAGATCCAGGTCACGCAGTAATATTTTTACCTCTCCAAGGAAGCTGCCACGAAACATGTGCCCAAGGACTTCTCTAGACACCTTGGAGTCATCATGCCAAAGAGAGACACTGTACACACAAAAACAAATAATGACTGATTAAGAGCAATTTTCAAATAAAGTAGTCAACACCAGCTGGAGCGGTAGTTATGAAGTAAGGGTATGTCACTGGCCTGGGGCAACATGGGGATCTCAAAGACAAGCCTCTTGCTTCTGAAGTTATAAAGCAGTGTCCAGACCCCACAGAAGTTGTTTTTACCCCTGGAGACATAGCTATAAAGTGGTGACAAAGATGCCCTGAGGTAAAGAAACACAATGTAGTATCCACGGAAACACTTCTTCTTGAGTTCCTCATTTTGCCCTAGAGAAAAGACTAACTATTTCTTCATAACTATAGCTCCTGGAGTCTCCTAAGGATGAAATAAATCAAATTTACAAGACAACAAAAACTGTACCTTAGTTCTCCTTCATAGATGTCATCAAAGCTGTAGATGTTCCTGTCATGATTCTGACCCTTATTGTTCAGCTAAAAAATAAAGAAAAAAATCAAAACAGTCAAAAAAGTTTTAAAAAAGTATCTCACTTTCCACTGCTTTTATGACTTTAAAAAAAGAAAGTATTAATTTCAACTTTTTTGGTTCCTGTGAAAATGATGGAAAGTTTGTCAGTTTTTAGACATACAAAATTTTAACATTGAATAGTATAGAAGAAACTCTTTTAAATTCTTTCACAAAACAACATACATCAAAGCAGAAAACATCATCAAACTGTGGACAGATTGTCTTCTTGCGGACCACTGTGCGCTTGACTTCCTTGTGTCTAAGTTTCCCCCATGACAGCACGACTACAGCATAGGGGTTGCAGGCACCATTAACCACCATTAGGTCACTGCACTCCACAACTCTGTCAATATATTTGAGGAAACCTTTCATTCAGCCCTCTTTTATAATGCAGGAAGTCCTACACTGATTTATTTCATTAATACAGTCCACCATGTACCATGACTGACTGTGTTGAGCTGAGACTGTTAAAAAGGTATAACTTGTGCAAAATTTGGTTAAATTCTTTTAATCATTTTTGTCTCATTCTTTTAAACCTATTTATCCATGTACTATTTCTTCAATTTAAATATTGCAATATGCCAAAATGCTGATGTGATCTATAACTACAATTTCAACCTTTAAGTTTATCATAAAATTAAACAGTTCGTAATAATGTTTATCAGATTTGCTGATAAATTCTTATCTCAAATATGAGAAAGAGGTCAACCACTATTATGGTCTATTTCAAAGAATATGCAGCTCAGGCAGGAAACTAATAAAAAATCATGTGATTTAGCTTTTGCACTAAAAAACTAAGGACTCACCTGACAGCCATTCTGTGCGATGAGTAGAAATCAGGTTCTGAGCTAAGGTATTCATCAAAGCGGATTTCAAGGTGGACCTTCCCCTGTCAAGAAAGAAAGGTTTTCACTATCTTTGTTTGGTTTACCTGACAACAAAACTATACAAATATGCCAGACTGATTTTGCTAGGAATGCAAGTTCTCTTCCTTGGGCATTTATACCACAAACCATCTCTGCAGGAAACAGACATACATTCTAAAATACTAAAATCAGTCTGGACAGTAAAGATATGCCTGCTTTGCTGATTCTTCAATGGTCAGGGTTTTTTTCCAGTAATGCTCCCTCCAATGACTAAAGCTTTCTCTAACGTCACAAAGGTACTATATTTATTCTCACAGATCTTAACATACATGACAAAATATGTCTGTGATAGATTATAACTTGGCTAACAGAGAACCTTGTTTGAACTGACCCCAAAAATTACTTTGTGCTCATGCCTTTGTTATGTTTCCCTTTTACCATTAAACTTCTAATTAGTAAAAGGTTTCATACCTGAACATCAGACTCAGCATCTGAAGGTGCCAGAGGAAACCAGTGTTCTTTCTGGTGATATTTATAAAGCTCATCTTTCTTAATAGATACCTTTCCCAAGACCTGTCAAAAAAACCAACCAAACAAACGAGAAACTGAAAAGATGAAACTATTTTTACTTTAAAGTGGTATAGTTATGATTAACCCATTTAACCCACTAATGCCAGAGGTTGAAAGTTTTTAGTTTTGTGCATAAAATTCATGAAAAATTATTTTATTCCAATAATGGATCATGAGGCATAAGTGGATTTAAAGCCCTTAATCATGATCTGCAATAGATCATCATTCTAGGCTGGCTTTCTCTTATCACCACTGTTCTTTATTAGATACCCTGTAAAAGCTGTTGATTACAGAACACATTTTTAAAAGAACTTTTTCATTCAAAAACAAAATACAATGTGTTTAACAATCATAAACAAAAATAACAGATATCTTCTTTAATACTGAGTAATGTGAACAAAAACATAAGCATGTAGACAATTAAGATTTGATAAAACAAACTCTCAGTACCTTTTCCGATTTGGACACAACGTCATACAACAGTACAGACAAAGTGCGAAACTTCTTTGGGATTTCACCAGCAAATTCCTCACCAAAATATGGGCTGTCAAAAGAGGAAAAACACGCTTTCAAAATAAACATCGTATTTTTATGAAAGTGTTTTCTTACATTATAAAAGTCAATGCCGGACACTTTCCTAAACACCATGAATTACTCCTGGTGATAACTAATATCAAATAAGAGCATACATCACTCAGCTTCCAAAAGCGTAAACTCTACTGGCTCACATTATACCAGTTAATATTACTAGTATCTGTTGAATGCACAAAATCTTTACTATTTATATTGTGTGCAAGCTTGAGAGTGATGATCCTTTGAATAACAGCTTGAGATGTGACCCCTCCCTAAATTTTTGTATTTATGGCATAGTTCAAGCAGTGAGCACTCTTGTTTCTTACACTGTATAAGATTATTATTCTTCCTAATATTATATTTGATATTATATGCATAATAACACACTGAAAGTAACAAATGTCTTCTAGCTGAAAATTATTATTATTTCATCACGCAACAGAACATGCTTTACTCACTCCAATGATTTTTCAACAGTGGTGGTCCGATAAATTTCTTCCAAGTCTAATCTGATGGCGCAGAAGGTATTCCGTGGACTTCCAGAGTTAGCAGGCAAATTCTTGGCTTCTCCTAAACATAGCATATATAAAATTACAGCAAAACACCAACTTTAAGTAAACAGATTCATCCATTTTTGTTTTTACATTTCTCTTCTATCTGACCAATTTTAACAAGGAAGCAATTCAGAAAGATTCATTGAGTTTTTCTTCCTAAAACAAACTGCTTTTCTTCTAAGATAAACACATTTAAGTACTCTGTACCTGCCGAACAGAGATTTGTCTATGAATAGAAATTGTATAAGCTGTACTGTATGAATAATCAAAAAAATAATTCACATGGATGCATGCATAACCACACATGCATATCCTTGCGCGCACACACGCACACAGGTTTGCAAAAATGGTCTTGCTCAAGACTATCTAAAGACTATGTCATTAACAAGTGCATTATATGGATATCTTTTCATGTCTGCATGTCCACGCACGCACACAGTTTCATGCGTAAAATAGAAATGATAAATATGCATGCAAAAGGTGCCAGCACACATTCCCATTTATGCGTGCAGATATACACATTTACATGCACCAAAAACTTCAAAACATATGCACACACACTTTCTCTTAGACAGACAGCACATATGGTCAGTCGAGTCTTAAATCCACCAACGTTCTCTAGTTAATGACATTTCTCTTGATCTCACTTCATGGGGAAATGAACTTGTAATGAAAACAAAAACTTCAGCATATTTTCATCGCTATGTGTCCAAAGACTTGTGAAACTATAAGGTAATTACTGTGATATGATCATGTCCTACAAGCATTTCGCTGTGCAATGCTAATGCTCTGATGACATCCTTTTTCTTTCATTTGCCTTTACTGATATCATGCAAGGACATCTGCCTTCTACCAAATATAGTTTTCTGCTGCTCTGATGACTAATTTAATCAGCAAGAACAGCTCTGTTCCCCAAGCAATGATTTTTTTCTTATCCTGTAAATTTGAGAATAAGCATTAAACAATATAAAAATTGACACTAAAAATGTTCTGATTTGAAACAAGTATATTTGGGTTTTTTTCTTTGCCTGTTTTTCCCCTTCCCTGCAATATACTACAGCACAATGCTCCTGCTGCATACATCTATTAGATCAATCAGTTCAGCCATTCATTTGTGCTCCTTTTCTTTCAGAAAATTCCAAACTAATCACATACAAAATTATGACCCATACTACATTAAAAAGTTTAAATTAACAACCAATCGGTAAAAAGTGTAAATCATTCCATTATTAGAATTTTGAATAAACTTGGACTAACAGTAAATGATGTCATGCTGAAAATGACAAAGGCAGAGAAGGGGGTGGGAAGTACATATAGAAGGCCTTAGCAATGTTCTAATGTGATTATCAGAATGCTACAAACTATGTTTCTTCTTTCCCAGAATTTCCCAACATTAAGGCACTTTGAATTTTATTAACATTAAATAAAGTAACTGTAAGCTTTGTTGAAAGTAATCCAACATATGCAAAGTTTTGTTTTCCTATAAAGTCCTAAAATAAATCAGCAAAAATAAGATTGCAAATAATTATTTTTCTGATCTTCTGGGTAATCTGAGGCAAACTTCATTATTATCCCAGGTAACCAATGCAACAACTTCATAAAACCTTCATAAACATTATCACTGTCCACATAGAAACCATAAATTTTGATTTTTTTATCTTGAAAGGGAAAAAGATGAGAAGACCTCAGCAGACCTGACTTTCTTTTACCACATTTATCAGCTTTAACCATCTCCCATCCAAATTCTCTGGAACTCAAATACTGAATTTTGCACCATTCAATGCACTTCTATTGCATTATACATGTTACGATGTTGCTCTTATGTTACATTCGTTCACTGCAGCCATGGAAATGAGTCATACAGATGGGTTTCATCTGATGGACTGAAAAATCAGCACAAATAAAGTATCCCGTTTTCTGCCAAATCAGCAAATCATTTAAAACAACTGAAAAAAAAAATGCCTTGGATTCTTTATGAAAGATGCTTAAAAAAGAATTTTAAAGTACATAAAAAATCAGCATTGCCATTAGCCACAACAAAATGCATGGAAATGGGCATGAAACAATACTTATCTATCACAGTTATAGCACTGTACCAAGTACTCTGCAAGAAGAATCAGCATGTTTATAAGCCTAAACCATTATGAGACACCTATATATTGTAGTTAAGGGAAAGTTTTACCAAATCTTAATGTAAAATATACTCTTTCATTCTGTTTTTACATTTATCTTCTATCTGTACCAGTAATAACAATGAATCAATTCTGAATGATTCATTTTTTCCTCAAACACAGTTTTTCTTCTTCTTTCTTATTCTTATTACTAATATTAAGAAAAAAGACATTACAATGAAAAAGATTAACTTGAGTCACAACTAAAAAACAAGTGTCTAATAATGATTACATTTATACACTTTCTGTGGCCAACTTTGTCAAGAACAGCCTCATGGAAAAGCACATAAAGGATTTACCATACTGTTGAAAAAAATGCTACTGATGTGCATCTACAGTTAACACACCATAACAGTTAATCTTAAATAACAATCTGCAAAGCAATTTGCATATTTATGAAGTTTATTTTAATGTGGCTCAAACAACCTTCACAAACTTTAGTAAAGACTAAATTGATCAGATTTCATACCTAATTTTTAAATAATTTATGTTTATGGGAAAAAAACAGTGTGCAAATGAATGGACTGTTTCACAAAATTATAATATTTCTATTACTGAAGTCAATTCAGATAAGTCTTCAAAACTTCCTATACTCCCATTATGAAAGATCACAAATCCAGCAAAAGCATTCTTGTGTTCTCTCTGCTTTCTTTTTTATCCCTCCCTCTCTCTATCCAACACACACACACAACATACCAAAAAAATTCTAAAAAGGAATCTTGTTTTGAGCATATGTCAAGGGCAAGGTTCTTCAATTCAATGAATAAGACAAAAATTTCAGTTCTTATTTTTCTGCGTTCTAGGCCAGAAATACCCACCTAAAAACTCTTGACACACCCCTCTTTCATCAACTGACATTGATAACAATGTTTTGGTGAAGCAGCTTGAGCTCAAAGTCTATTCCCTAGCATCATTGCTACCTGTAGTGTTCAATATAAGGAGTGCACAAGAATAGGCAAGTTACGTTTGCTTTGTCAATGCACTTTCCTGAACCCACATAATTTATATTGATAGTACTGACTTAAACTCTCCCATTTGCCATCACTTACAAATCTCTCCTCTGTCATCATTTGTGACGCAGGTTGCAAATTTGCTCAAACAGAGAAAATCAGTATTCCTTGGCCTTCTAAATGCCAAGCAGCATCTTAGTCTTTCGACTTACATGTTTATAAGAAAATGTAGGTGAAACTAATCTTGGAGAAACTGAAGATTGTTACTGAAGAGAACCATTTACACAGCACTCAAAAAAAGTACACCAGTCTTGTTTTTCCCCCCAATAATAAATTCGAATACTTTAAAATAGATATGCTTCACAAAATAAACATACTGTGTACGACCTGTGTCTGGTTTACGTGAGGACATATCCTTTTTTCCTTATATCAACACTCATTAATTATCTGGTTTATAACTCTTCATAATCCCGTAAAACGCTTTTCATTAGGGGAAGGGGGAATGGGTATTTTATGCTGAGCAAGCAACTAAGGCTATATCATGGCAGTCAGCCCTGTAAGTAGATGTCACATGAAGAAAAAGAACAGCATGCCCAAGATGAGAGCTGAACCCAGGACACCCAGCCTTCACTGTATTGGTGACAGGTACTAGCTGTTGTGCCACTAGACAGACCACCCATCATCTACAAATTCTAGATGACTACAGAAATTTAACATACAATTCTAGGGTTTTAATGACTTGTGCTTTTGACATTAGTGTGTGTGTGTTATTTTAAATCTGTAGTTCTGACTCTGCTCAGTTTTCTTTACCTGCATTAGACTCACTATGTTCTTTATTTCTTTTGTAAAAATAGGCAATTTGGTCCACCTGTAGTTATTATTATTTTAAAAGTTACCTACACTAATCATAATAATAAGAATAAACTGAATTTGTAAAGACGTGAGCTCAAAGCACATGAAAAACTACAATCAAGCCAAAAGTCAATACAAGAAATGCCAGCAAACAGACACCATGAGAAAAAGTCATGAACTAAATGCATGGATAAAGAAATGAGGAGTGAGCTGAGCACTACTCTTGATTGTGCAAGCTATTCATGAAAATAAAGGAAAAAAATTTAGAAACATATTTTACAACTAATGCAATTGCTTTTAGATAATTGCACAGACATAAAGATGCATTTTTGATCAAGGTAGGTTGTTTTAGATACTAGGGATTTGCTATTAATAAGGATTTTATTAAATTTATAAAATATGATATGTTTGTTAAAAGATAAAATCCCTTAAAACAAAGTGAGTGTATCTGCTGTACAAGTTTTAGAAAGGGCCTGAATTTGTTAAGGAAGGTCCTTAACACTGTTCAAGTCTTGAATGCTCTTGTTATCCTTTATTACTCAAGTGTTATTTAATCAGCTGACACAATACCTTCCTGCCTTGAGCACATAAAATGCACTTGTGAAACAGCTTTGAATCTCAATGAACTGCACTTCACAGACTTAAATACTTAGCCACTTAAATATTTAGAGACTACCTAAAGATAATAACTGCATCTAAAACTGTGTCTAGAACACTTTGGAAGCATTTGCATAATTGCTAATGAACTGCACTTTAAACCACTTGAAACAGATGAAACTGCCTCTCAAAGCGAGACTGATCCTCGAACTAAGGGGCTTCTAAGTTTATAGCAAACTTATTTTGGTAGATAGCCTCTTAACCTTGAGTTTGTATTAGTGTAATAAACAGGGTGCTAAAAGAGAAAAAAGAACTACTAAATAAATCAGAGATGTCAACTTGCATCTTAATAAAAAAAAAAAAAAAAATAACAAGTGATTTTTAAAACCTGATGTTAAATATTACTGGCGGTTTAGATTTATTATGAAAGCTGAATTATTTCAAAATTACACATACATAAAAATTTCTTGTGAAATGCATGTGATTTATCATAAGGCATGTGAGCATATGTCATCCCAATCTGTGATAGGGTTCAGTAACAATGCACATGATTTGGCAGGTACTTATGTCATAATCACCTGATAATACATTCATAAATCTAGTGTAAATTTAGATGGATTTTAACACCATAAATGAGGTATGTCAGCAACATTTAAAACATTTTTGACATCCTGAATCTTATAGCTACACAAAGTAGAACATGTTGGGTTCAGCTGACTCCAATAAACAGGCCTGGCTACTATCAGGAAACTAATGCAGCAAAAACAATGACTATCAGTCTGCTCTATGCACCAATAAAGATAAGAAATCTTGAATGAATCAGTGAGCTGACACAGACCATATCAGACTCAAAACCTCACAGGAAAAGTTGAATGCTGGCTGCTGGAAAAGCCTATTACAAATAAATAGCACCACTTGCCATTATAAACACACTATTTGAGTTACAGAAATGTATTCAAGAATATCAAAGAAAAGTAAATTACAAAGAACTGCAAAGGCCACTACCACCACGAAATCTAAGGAGTAAACACTTACATTTTCAAAATAACAAGAAAATAAGAAGTCATGTAAAAGTGTTTTTTTTTAAACAGGAAACTCCAATAAACACAATTGCATCAAACAGAAATAATCATATGACAGGCGAAAAAAGTAACTTAATTATGAAACAACTTAAAGTACCAAGGACAAAAAAAATGAAAAAAATCACATTACACAACTCCAATCTAAATACTGATTAATGAACCCATTCAGTATGTTCATTCCATGCCCAATGGTCATTGTATAATGCTGCACAACCTCTTCGTTAACATTATATATTATAGCAATCCTTCACCCACAACAAAGGAAGCACAAGGAAACCAAACCAAGTGCCCACTGTGTCAGCTTCTTACTTACACTCTCATCTTTTGGCTCTAAAACACGCCACAAGACAGATGTAAATTCCAATGGCAGGCTGCTCATATGGTGCTCACATTCAAGAGCGAATAAGTTTGTTGTTAATTGTCATGTATAATACTTCTGTAAACTGTTTAAGCAGTGCATAGTCAAAATGGTTAATATTTACCGATAACAAGAAATAAAGTAAAAACTAAAACCGAATAAGAGACTTTAAGCATGTAACTTAAAGAAATATAAGATTTCTTACTTTGTTTCTTATTATTACTATTTTTCATGAGAGAAGGTTGAGGAAGAAAAAGCAAAAACGCACAATGAACCTCACACGCAGAATCAGAAAAAAAGGAAGCAGAGACAAAATAACACACAGTGTGTGTGTGATTGTGTGCATGTGTGTGGCATGTATTACCACAGTGTATTACCAAAGTCTGGTTTCTCAATGGGCACTAAACAATACACTTTACAGCTATTTTGAAAATCCACAAAGCATGATGCAATTTTATTTTAAACATTCAGTTTTTAATTTGACATTCTGACACAGTCATACATCTGTGTGAATAATAATTCTTTCTCTGTAAACCTACAAGGCCCAATAAACAATCAACAGGTTCATCTAGATCAACTGTCTGGAATTGTAGAAGCATAAGGTCTGCTTGTACACTGACAGAAGCAATTCTGAAAAGCCCATACCTACAATCACCCTAGCATGGCCAATGAATAATGTAATTATGTATAAGTGCGGTATGTGTATGCATATACACATGCACACTACTCAGTGTCAATGTTAAAATCTGTTGAGATGTTATGACTTGTTTTAACAGGCGGGGGGGGG
>SRHC01001341.1:0-19010 GCA_004794325.1 Pomacea maculata | reverse complement strand
GGGGGGGGGTGAGAGAACAAGTTTTCTTTATCCATCCTATCACAGTCCAGTCATGATCATCCCCAATAGCAACAATGTGTGGGAATAATATTTTCTTCTTTAAAACCAGAAAGCCCAATAAATTGTCCAAGCAGTAAGTTCACTAACACATCTATATAAAATATGACATTTTTCCTGCTGTTATCAGGTTGAAAAAGCAATATGCGGATTAAACCTGAGAAACTGGCTTTTATCAACATTATTTCAAAACACTGTTTAAACTCAGGCATTTTTTAATGTTTTCTTTCATTAACAGTCTTTGAACACTTGGTATTCTTTCATGTAGCATATTATCTACTATACTTTGTATGTGTACAAAAATCTTTTAGTCTCTGATTTGTTTAATTTAATTAAGATTTGCAAGTACTGCATTGCCCTCTACACATCATCAAAAACAAAATTCCCATAGCTAATAATAGTATCACTATCATTAGTCCATTTTTTTGGATCAGTTCCAAAGATAAGAAATAATGGTGATAATAGTACAATTGTTATGATGATAACCTGTCTAAAAATCTCATATCAATGCACCACTCATACACCGACATAATCTTATGCCTATTGATATTATCAGTCGATCTGCATTCCAGATGGAAGGAGGAAGGGGGCGAACTCCCTCTCGCGCGCTTTTGCTGTCGCTCTCTTCCAACGATAATAATAATGCATACATGGGTGGATGCATAAGCGCACGCGTGCCTGTGTGTGTTGTTTATAGATTTTGGAAAGGAGAATAATAGGGCTGAAAGGAGAATATCAGTACGTTGTTTCGAAGACTGTAAATCTACTAACTTATATGCTGATCGGGAAACTTTTTTTTCAAAAATACCGTTGCTACTTTAATTCATAAGTCTAGGCATCAAAACTGCCAAATATGCAACAACTTGGTCATCCTCTCTCTGATAAATAACCTAGTGAATGCAATCTTCGCGTGCAAATGTAAGTCCCTTCTCTTATTACAACTTTTAATCAGGTAACAAATATTAATAACATTTTAATCTATGTGGTGCTTGGTGCAGTCAGCGCATATAAGTAAAAACAAAAAGTAGGGGAAAATATCGCTCTAAGCTGCTTTACCTATTTTTTCATCTGGTGGTTTCAAAGCGAATCTTTAAAGGTGTAAAACAAGAATGTTTACTTGCCTATTTTCACTCTTAAACTCTCTTCCACCCGCACCTCTCCAACGCCGGCCATATTTGACCCACTTTGGCGGACCGGACGTGACAGCGAGGCTCAACCGCCACAAGTCGGGGCGAGCAGACGATATATTCTCCTCCGCTCGGTCAGTCCACAGTTGTGACTTTCCAAACTCCGAATCTGTAATCTCACGTCTCCTTGATTTATCCTAACAGCGTTTCATCCATCCTTTCAGCAATTGTGTCTGCTTCGCGAGATCGTATTTCATCCATCGGGACACATTCCCTCACTGGCGACCGTCGTGTGCCAAGATGCGGATTTCCGAAAGAATGGGTCTGTTTCCCGGCTCTGGCTTTTAATATCTTGTGATTTACTCGATGGCAGTGGGTTGACATATGATCTGACAGAAATAACCACGATGAATTATGACTGCGTAGACTGATAAAACTGTAGATCGCAGTTGGGGGGAAGTAGAGCGTGCAGTGCTGACGCTGTTGTCTCGGCTAGAGCGCGAGCGCGCGAAGAGAAGGGGGAGGGGATCGGAGAATGGGCGCGGCATTCGCACGAGGCCGGTGTTTCCGTCATCTAAATTCAACCGCGCGTGCAGCTATCTTCCAGGCACACACACACATTCAGACGCACACGTGTATGTGAAGTGTCAAAACAGACCTTTCAGAATTTGTCTCAAACACGTCCCTAAAGCGCACGCACACATTCACACCAAGGGGATGGAAAGGTGGGGAAGAAACAATTAAGATGGTTGCGTTTCGGTTGATAATTGCGCCCATATAGATGCTGACCAGTTTAATTGTCCAACATGACTTCCTTCAACATACGTCCTTGTCAGAGAGTTAGACCTACTTATCTTTACATCCGGGCAATTAGTGGTTAACGGTACAGGCAAGCGGCCAAGCGCTTACATGTGTGTTTGTGCTGTGCGCTTATAAAGATATGCACGCGAACGGTCGCCCTTGTGCGTATGTGTGTGGGCGCGCGCGCGTACAAAGGTGTACATGTGTGTATGCACACCGAGACATCAGTATGTGTTTTTGTTTATATATACGTGACTGTTCTTTTGTATATGTAGAGAGATGCGCGTGTGTTTGTTTTTGAGAATGCATGGGCACGAATGTATTTTACGTGTATGAGTGCGCGCATAAGGTATATGTATGCGTGCACAGAGACGTCAGTGTGTGTGTGTGAGAGAGAGAGAGAAGGGAAGAATTGGATTTTTTACCTTTACGCCGAGCTAGCAACTATGGCTTTATCACGGTAAACAGGAGCAGCGTATCCAAAATGAACCCAATCCTCACATTTTGTGTGCGTGGAGAGAGAGAAAAGGAGGTATAGTGTGTGTGTGTGTGAAATGTGTATGTGTGTATGTATAGGAAGAGAACTGGTAGGAGTATACGCACGCTTGTATGTGTGTGTGAGAGAGAGAATGTGCGTTCGATGTGCGTTCGTACCTGTATGACTGTACTAATCATTCGAAATACGCTAAGCTTCGTGACATGGGTTGAAATAGTACATTACTGCAATAATTACTGAATATTCATTCAATAATATATGCGATCTAGCGTGTGCAACCCGCGCATGCAAATAAGTTGCGCTTGATGATGTCATCTACTCAAACTCACTGCTGAGGAACGAAGAGTGGAGGCGGACAGAAGGAAGAAATCAGTTCTAAAAGCGGATGTGTATAGACTGCAATGTCAGTTCACATAACACGCGTCGATCATTATTCATGAATGGGGTTTTGTTTTTTCACTTCACGATCTGCTGAATGAATCTAGCTTCCGCTGGCTTAAGTAGAACTTAGGGATACTACGTCTGATGAGATTTCCAGACATGCAATACAACACACACAAACATTAATGCCAATGCAATTGCCTACCACCAGAAATCTTACTCAATGTTTCTCCTCCCACTTCCTGAGCTCATCCCCCTCCCCTCAGCAAATTCATCCAAGAGTCACTACCCTTCCCGACTGTCTTTCCCATCTCTCCGCGCAGAAAGTTTTCCAGACCCGAAGGTGTGGCAGTTGGTAATCAGGGCTTCAATGGGGCAGAAGGGATATGGCTACCCCAGACCTTTGTTATGTCCAACTTAACATTTTTCAGATCACATCAACAGCGACATTAAACGGCCAGACTCGGTTGAGAAAGAACTTAATGTTGCATTACTTCGTGAATGGCAAAACTAAACCTGGCAGGCGCGACAGAACATCACCAGACGCATCAGAGAGTGATATAATATTGTTAAATCATTACATGCTGCTGCACCCTTTGGCCAGACGCCTTGCACGGCCCGGCACCATACCTCCCTACCTCACTCCCCCCTGCACGCCGATAGAGGGGAGTGAGGGGTGAGGGATGCAAGAAGTATATTCCTCCCACTCTCTCACCGTGCCAAGCTGCGTCGGAACGGTCAACATGGCGAATTTTATCAATGAGCAAACTTAGCGCCTGGGTGTGGCGCCAGCACCAGTCGTGGGAAAAAGGAGGCTGGCATTTTCTTCTCCGGCCGTCTATTGTTCCAGTCCCCCGATGCCTGTTTGCGCGCGCGCGCTCGATCAAAGCCCAATTAAAGGACTATGCTTAGACAGGGGCGTCACGCTGGAACGTCACGCAGTGTCCCGGAATAAAGAAACGTTCGACGTGGCGTTACAAGCCGTCACGTGCAGCCGTTTGCGTTACGCGCCTGATGATTGTTATCTGCCTACATGTGTATGTGCGCGCGTGGAGGCTTGTACATACACCCTCCTACGAATACAGGTGTTTTTGGTTGTTTGTTTGTTTTTTTTTAAATTCCTCTCGGTGTCTGTGTGACTGGGTCGGTCTTGTCTGTGACTGCGTTCGTCTCAGTTCCTCATGACATAAAAGCTCTGTAGCTGTAGGTAGATAATTGTGACCATCAAATGTATTAAGTTTTAAGCAAGAACAACACAAAAACATCAGCAACATTCACATTCTGTGTTGAATATCACTGTATGCTTGTCCACAGCCAACAACAAGAGTGGATGGTGCTTCTCTTGCATGCCTCCCTTAACCCTAACTAACCTCACCTTCTTCCTCGCTCCCTTATCTTTGCTTCACCCTAACTTTAACATCATTTCACCGTCGCTTCATCTTAACTACCTCGCTGTGTACAGTCCATCATTACATCTTTCTTACAAAGATTATACTGGACCCGTAGTTAGGAAGTGATTAGTTGCTGCCCTGATGCAGTATGGGAAACAATGACAAAAGTATTGTTTGCTAAGTTATAAAGAGATATAAAGATCCCTCAGATGTTGTTTTACCCCTTAGGCCGTTGTTAAAACGCGGTAGGACAGATACCCCGGGGGTAAACAAACATGAAGTAGCGTCCACGGGGTGTGGGCATTGTTACTACAAAATAAGACAATTTTCCTTGAGTTTGCCTTGGGGAAAATACTTACTTTCGCTTCACATCTATGGCCCCTGAACACAATATATTAAGCTAAATGCGTATTACTATATTATTTTGTATTACATTTTCTCTAACATGCGTGTACACACACATATATATTGAACTATCGATCGATGTCTGCCTATCAATCTATATCGTCATCTGTATTTTGGACTACATAATTCTTCGACCAGCTTTAGCTAGGAGACTATTTTTTTTCCAAAATAAAACAAACAGCCATATTCATGACCACATTCATATTACATTGTGTTCTAGTTCACTTCCTGTTATAACATTAATAACCTTTTTATTCTGAAAGACCTGTGTTCAAGCCTGATTTATGTTTCGATTAGGTCTTCTTCCTTCCTTGTCATAAATTATTCCTTGCTGACTGTCGTACCTGGAGTCCAATTGCAGCCATTAAACGCAGCACATCCTCATCAAGTAATTGTTATCTCATCAACAAATGTCCGCGTGACTAAAGTTGTGGGGATTGATTTGACCGTTCTTTTTAAAATAAATAATAAATAAGGACATGAAGAAAAAAACACAGCTACATATGTGCAAGGTAAAATGTGGGTTGAAGCTGATCAAACCTCGTCTCGAATGTAAACAAATCCGTGGTTAAAAGCAATGTTAAATGTGACCAAGAGCTTAGGACACCTGAGTGTCATGTGAGGTACTTGAACACCAGCTGTGTTCACATGTGACCGGAGAAACAGAAGATAGGATGAAGTCATTTGAAAGGGAAGTGCAAGTTCGTTGGAGGTCAGGCCAAGGGTCATTTTGCATTTCCTGGCTGGTTGACGAGCTCAGAAGTTCACAACACAAAAGACATAAAATGGGAGATATGATATTCTTTTCCTGAGTCGCGCTATGGACGCACGTGCCTTTGTCGTAAACAATCGGACGACGCAAAAAGTCTTCCTCAGTGCAAAATAACATATTCAAACTCTTATGACTCCAGGACAATATGACGGCCCTCCAATTGTTGTCAGCCTAGCCCATAGTAATACCACATTCAGAAAAACATGGGCCACAAGGTGGTCACTTTGACGAAGTCATGAGACTCATATATGATGGACAGATGGACAGGGTGGTCCTGCGGCCAACACGGCGATGATCGAGTGTCCACACACACCCACAGAGTGAACGAGAAAATCAGTACCCAGAGAAAAGCTACTAACGGTCGACCCTGTCAACAGGTGTCACATTCAGAGAGAGGTGTTTCGGAGTCGAGATCCGAACCCATGATACTGGAATCTCACTGTCACAGTGATATGTGTTTTTTTCCACCCGCTACCAACTACCCAGTTGTTATAGAGTTAGGGTAGTTTGTCATTTTCCTCCCTTCCAACACGCCCACAAAAACGTAAGCCAGTCTCTTGATTGCTAACATTAATTCTTCTTGTCTCCTACACTTCATTTTATGTCTGTTGCTAGAAAAACAACAACAAAAACCAAAAAACAAAACAAAAAAAAAAACCCAACAAAAAACCCACAAAAATACAACAACAACAACAACAACAACAACAACAACAACAACAACAACAACAACAACAAACAGAGCCCTTCCACTTGCTCAGAACAGGGCTCCTCAAAGAAAACGAATTTGCGTGTTCGCACGAGCATGCATTTCTCCACACATTCTATCAATTTCGGAAAGTAAACCGAAGGATGAAAAGAATTAAGACTACAAGACAATTCTTATCAGGGATGAGTCCTGCTTCTTCTTTCGACCGGACTCACGACCTTTCGACAGTGGGCACGCATAGGTAGAAGAACGAGAAACGTGCTGGCAGATGAACAAGATTTAGTGAAAACTACAAAGAGCTGCAGAATCAAAACCAAGTACTCCAATGTCCCATTATTTTGGTGAGTGGTTTAAAAAAAAAAATTTTATATTTTGACTGAGCCTATTGAAGTTTCCATTTCCCGTTCTCCTCCAAATCTTTGGTTTCCGGCGATGTTCACCAACTTTACTCAAATGTACATTCGTACTAGAATGTTCGAGGTTTTTCTGGTTGAGAAATGTCCTTAACACACACACACTTGGTAAGTCTCGATTGTTTTCGCCAAGCTCCTCAGTACAGTCGGCAGCCATGAAAAAAAAAAAAAATGGCATAGGGGTTGGTGGAGATATGCAGATTCTCGTCCCTCCGCTCTTGTTTTCTGCTTATCCCTAGTCGAACATTCATTTCAACTGATTCAAAGAAAGAAAATCCGTAAAATATCACTATGATCCCGTGGTTCATAAATGGATCACACACTCCCCTGTGAATAATGAATCTTTCCCATCCACGCTCCCCTCTGTTCTATGAGACCTACCACGGTGTACCATTACTATATAATATATTTCTCTGAAATTTAGTGCCGAGGTCTGTGTTCAGACCTTATCCAGAGCTGCAACTGGTTGAGAAGAGGACGTCTGCAGAATGTGTTCTGGCATCTGGTCTCCCCTCAGACCCTGCAATGCCCATCCCCCTCAGGTGTGCTTGTCAGACTGGAATGTCCAATTCCGGGGCAGAAAAGCCATGTAGTGAATGTAGAGTGGCCCCACACCTGACACGTTTGTAGATGGTAGAGAGGGTCCAGGCGTCTAAGTCAGACACTAGCTGTATGTTAATGGAATACCAGTCAGTGAACATTGTTAACAAAGCTCTTCAGCTTATGAACTTCATTCACACTATCCATTAAGTCAGTACTTTGTTGTGAACCGACCTCCAAAATGTTCACGTAATCCATCTTTTTAGTGGATTATACATCTGTGTGTGTGTGTGTGTGAGAGAGAGAAAGAATGTATATGAAAACTCAGCTTCAGGCATTCACCACACCTTCAAGACATAATAAAACAAAGGGCAATTGTTTTCAAATTGTTATTTAATTACTTGTTCATATGTACAGTATTTACACAAAAGCTTAAATTAATTGAGAACTATTTAAATGTGGTAAGTAACGGCCAAGACAGTCAAAACACTCACAAGAAAAACATGCATGCGCGCACACACACACACACTTGGCAAGTCAGTCATGACCTTTTACACTTAAAACAAGTGGGAAGTGAATAGTTAACTGTCTAAGCAGTTTGTGATCATCTGATACTACCAGGAAAATTTTAAAAGAAAAAAAAAAGCAAGCTGGTCACATTGGCCCAGTCTAGACACTGTGTTGCTACACACAGCATGTAGACAAAGATTAACACACTGAAAAGCGTACACCATAATAATAATATGGAATGAAAAGCTCTCAGTCTCTACAGTCACTTGTGAGAGCAGTATACATGTGGGTCCCACGCAATAGAAAAAAACCAAACTGTTATTATGTCAAATAAAATATTCAAATTAACATCACAAGAGTGAAAGATGTACAATTCCAAAAATGTATGAATACTCCTATAAAACAAGAGCAGACAAACTGCAAAATCTTGAAACAAACACAAACAAGTATAAGAGATACAGAAGAGCAGCTTCTGAATGAAAACAACTTATAATTTGTTTTGTTTAAAAGGGTGAGTTACTGAGGTTTCAGCTATTTTAAAAGATCATGCACACTGCAAAGATACAACATTTAACACCCCACATCCTATTTTACTGCGTGATGGAGGCCTTAATAGCTGCAGAAAGCAGAGAGCTTATACCCTATCCACCTTGAATGATGGTCAGACTTGGTGCGTCAAAGCTAGATAACAGATGATGATAATGCCTGGATCAAGGTTCTTTACAAAACAAAATGGGTTTTACAATTGCTTGCAGCTGTGCTTATGATGGTCCGCGTGTATCAACCACTGGCCTGGCCTTCTGAAATGGGCACACTGATATGATTAATATTAGTAAAATGGTTTAGCCCTTTACTTAGGGCTGGTCCAGAATTAGCTGGTCTAAGTGCACTACTCAAAACAAAAGAGCGAAAAAGTTGAGTATCGTCACTTTATGCAGGAAACCTGGAAACTTGCTTGTGGACTACAGCTGCACACTGACTTGTTTGATTACAGCACTTACTGTCTTAAATAATTATGTTGATCAGTTCGCAGAAGCTCTCAATGCACTTTATGAGATACAAATGTCAAATAACACTTCTAATGCACATGATATTCTAACTGGATGTCTCATGATATGAAGTATCATAGATGAACGAATTAAAATTGAAGAATGCACACAGAATAAATCTCATGCAACACCACACACCCACACATTCACTGGTATCACTTCTGCACACATGATGTGCAATATACAAGATATAAGATAGATGGTAAGTGCTCACTTACAATTTAAAAACTCGAAAGATTTTGTTACCAACAGATCTATTAATGTCCAGTTTTATACATTTTCAGAAATGTGTTTTGTTAATACTACAGACCATGTTAGCAAACACCATGTACTATATGCATTTGTTGCATCTCCACCTTTGAAAGCATCAAATGAAGCATGTTTAAAAGAAATCTGCACAATCCTGACTATCGGTATAAAATGAAAAATGTGGTAATGTATTGCTGATATTAATTAATAGCACCACACTTAATGACACAAGCTTCAACAATCTGCTGAGTTGTCTGCTCCTTGAAATTAAACAACTGCTAGTTATAAAAGCAAACAAGACACTAGCACACCCACAAGACTAACTTCTACACTGACTGAAAAACGCGAGGATGAGAAAAGTGAGTGTGATGACAAAAGAATAGAAATTTAAGGACCTAAGGCATGGTTTTATTAGAAAGTATGGACAGCATATTTTTGCACACAAATTGAAAAGATTAAAAAGCTGTAATATATGGTGGTTTTGTAAAACTATTAGAAAACCCACACAGAATGGGCTCGTAAACTGGGTGTGCAGGAGAACAAGACTGAACACAACAACCATTTACTATACGGAGCAATCAAGTGTGCCACTTATAAGAAAAACCAACAACTGATCCTTTTCTTTTTATCCTCTTTACTGTGGTTTTTGAAAAACCTATTAGGAAGATCAGATTTGCCTATGATAACAAGAGATATAATGAAGTCAATGAGACACAAACATGAATTAATAATATCAATGTTTCAACCCCTCTAATCTGGGTGGACATGGAAGACCCTGTTATAGACTTACAGTGCAAATCAGCATCATGTCACGAGCAAAACTGGTGCAACAGCCTGGCTTCAAGTTCTAGCATTAAAAGCCTTCCAAAACCAGTTCCTATGACACGTGGTTTAGTCCTTCTGATGGTGCCCAATATGGGCATTTAAAGTCTTATAGTAGAAAACAACAAGAATTTGACTCTATTTTGCAATATGATTTTGTAAATTCATTTGCCATAACGTATCAGTTATTTTATCAGTACAATAAGAAAGTTTGCGGAGGGCTATGGGCATTTATTCTTCATGAGAATGCTTTTCTTTAAAAAAAAACATCCTTCACATTTTTGATAGAGGGAAAAAAGTAATGTTTATCAGTCTGATATTCTGTCTTTGTGCATTACTATAACCTCCATCATGGAAGCATGATCAAAACAAGTTTAAAAACACAAAAATGTGGATTTAACATCTTAGGGATAAATGTAGCACTTAATTGTTAATTCAGTCATGCACAGATCACAACACAGATTTTTAATGACTGTAAAACTGTTGTTATTTTGAACCTTGCGAGATACCATGATCTTGCAGACCTTCAAATAGAATTCTCTGATAAATAACTGCATCTGCTTTCAGGAACTGAGAAACATTTCCATTGTAAATGGTCAAATTTAATGGAACAATTCTAGCTGCCCATAATATAAAACCTACTCACTCTTACATGCACTCCAGCAATGAGGGTGATGACCATTCTGGATTTTTACACGTTTCTGGGTTGATTTTGGTTTTGGAAACCATAGTTTGACCTATTGTAATCCTTGTGACGATGCTGTTTTTCATTGTCTTGACCTTTTATTTCGCTTATATGGCTTCAAATCTGTTGAGTAACAGTCTTTTCCTCTGACAGCACCATTTCAATCTCAGTCAAGAGTCCTGTTTTGTGCATGATGGTCAGCAAGATGGAATGGATGCAGTTTAGCCAAACTGCTTGGTGACTAGGGCAGCAGTTGTTCTGACCCGATGAAAGATTTATCCTGAGTATTCTTGATCGATTTCATCTAATGATGTCCCCGAAGACAGATCTAAACTAAATCTGATCTGTGAAAAAGTGAAATCAGTCTGAATAGAGCTCTGGTCCTTCGGGGGTTTTTTCCCCTTCTACCTAGAGAATTTTTTCCCCCATCATGTACTATGAACTTTGTGCATTTATTTTTATTTCATAGACTTGTTTGATAACTGAGTACTGAGATCGGTAAGATGTTAATGAGACATATCCCTTTTCCTTTCCTACCATTTTGGTTGTTTTATTTTCTGCCTATTATTATTATCTGTAAAGGACCATAAGCTTACCATTATGGTGCTATATAAATGAACTTGATTATTATTATTAATAATAAATGCAACATACATCTTAAAGTGACCCAAGTTTCTCCACTGAATACACTGTCAATATAGAAAGTCTCTCACATGGATCCACTGTGTTTCTCACATGGATCCACTATGTGCCCACAAGATTGGCAACTCCAGCTAAGCAGATCTGCTAGCAAGCAAAAAGTCTGCATTCACTATTGCCTTAATATGCCTTGCACAAGTTGATCTTGAGGTAAGAGCAGGAAACAGCTTTCCTGTTCTTGCAGCTATGAAATCCTGGTGACAGAACTGGACTGTACTGAGACAGAGCCTGACTTTATAATAGTTCTTTGGCTGTTTTTGACCTAAAAAGAAGTTAACAAATCACAAAACTCCATGGCAAGAGAACTTCTCTAACCACAATTTTTCTTTTGTCAATGAAAATGACAGCACCTTTTGCAAACACTTTCAAGTATTCTTGATCAGTAATGCGTACCAAACACAGTATACACAGAGCTGAGATTTGTTTAGTATTGTCATAGAATCCATTTAGCCCTTTTAATCTGTCCAATTTTTTTTTTCATGCTTTAGCAGTCCTCTTCACCAGTGGGCTGTCATGGTGTTTGATACACTTCTTTGTTGTCTCACTCTGGTGCAAATTCACCTGTTTGTATGGGATGAATGATTCACCACCATTCACTCCTTGATTACATATCCAGTAAACAGTCTGAGCACACACTTTCCTGGAAACCCCATCAGTTCTGTACGGTCCCTTTCTTCTCCTGCACCCCGTCATCATCTAGTCAGGTACAAATTGCTACCTGAATGCTGCTGTCTGGTTTCAGGGCTCTTTAGAGCTTGACTGAACACAACTGATAACTGGCTTTGATCACAACATACATCAGCAATGACAAACCCAAGGCATTTGTTTTAACCTTTGTGTGCCAATGCTCTTCATGACTTCTTCTTCGTTCCAAGCAGGAAGGACATTAGTTTGTTGGACTGTTGGGTTGGTCCTGACTGATGTGAAGATGAGGATTTCCTGGAGGGTCTGGGGAGGGTGGCACTGGTTGAGAACCAGCTGTCATGCTTGGCTGTTCGCATGCTGGAGGTTCGAGACACCTTTCTCTTGCCTGCAAAAAATGTTCAAGACAAACTAATCAGCCACTGGTGACACTGTTCGGGTGGATAGTGGCATTGTAATTATCTCTCACTCTTTCATCAGTCTTTGGGAACTTGAAGTAGCACACCTGTAAATGTCAACTTTTGTAATCTGCTTAAACCTCCTATTCTAAAAAAAAAAAAAATTAAAAAAGATCGTTTCATCTTTCCCTCAAACCCACATTATAAACTGTAAATGCATACGGCTGTTGTTACAATGATGAACACAGGCCATAAGTATTATGTGCCTATATGTCTCAGATTTCACTTTGTTTTGTTTGAAATAAGAAAAACTAACGGAAATGCTGCTGTAAATCTATAAGAATATAAATAAACCTGAATTTAATTAGTTGTCTCTATTTCATCTGTGTATAAATGTTATTGCATGCTTATTGCACATGCACTAACTACAACCGTTTGTTTGGAATCACTATTCTGTGTGCACTCATGCTGTTTAACTCAGACAAGAAATATTTGTGTAGTTTGATGAAGGTGCACCTGAAACGAGCTTTAAAGAAAAAGTCAGCGAGTTTAATCTACAAACTACTGTCAAGGAGACTGACTGGAAAACAAACAGAATGGAGTTTTGAAAACAATTTCAGATATTGGTACATTCAAGTACTGTTAGTAATTACTGTTCCATCTACTCCAATTTTTTAATTATCTAAATAAAGTGGAAAGCTTGTTAATATTTTATTTTAAAAAAGTATAGGTAAACAGTACCTAAAATCTGTCATGTGCTATAGACATGCCCAATGAAAGCTACTGTAGCACTACTAAAACATTCTTGCTTTTTGTTTTAAATCAGCCAACCAACAGACATTCTAATAAACATGCTTTAATAACTATTTTACAATGAATACTGAAATCAGATTTGCTGAAAAGTTTGTTATTTTCTCTTCTTGTTTCAAGGGATGAAAAGGCAGTTTACATGGAATTTTGAAAATACCTTCCCCCCACCCCCACAGCTATACCTGAAGTATTTAAAACAAAATTAGAAAAATGTTGATTGTGTGATTTCTTCACATACAATCACAATAATGCAACTTCCAAATATATGAGCACACAATTATTTTTGCACAATAAGAATGGAAAAGCATATTTGCAAGATAATGTAATAAATGCTTAGAAACATGCTTACATACACAGTTTTACTGGTAAAATTCTTTACAGCACCAATCTCTGAGAAAATTATGAAAGCTTGCATATTAAGAATAAATTTGTCGTATATATTTCTCAATAAAGCATTATGATATATTCACCACACCCTTCACCAGCAATGTTAAAGCAGTTCTCAATGTACACAACACACAAGAATACAAGTCCTATCAGTGTTTAGAAAGAACGGGGGAAAAAAAATCCCAGATGTCATCCAGCAACATGGATCACTTAGATTCTGGGCAGCAGAATTAACAGATGACATGTTAGGGTATTAATAGGAACAAAATGTACCATAAACCATCCATCTTAATTGCATTAGAAAAGCTAACAATGGGTCTGCTATTTCCCATTTATCCTACCATCCTATCTATCTGCAGTTTTCCTTACATACAGGAGGGGAAAGAGGCAAAAAGTATAGGGAGATAGGTATATTAGTCTGTTCCTACAACAAATCCCATGAAGCTGTAAACAAGACAATCATGTCAGCTTTTCTGCCTTCCACCTCAACTTCAAGACTTCCAAAATCACTGAACGAAAAAACATCATGTCAACTTTTCAGATGACACATGCAGTTCATAATTGAACAAGGAACATGATGCAAAAAAAGAAAAAAAAGGAAACCACAAAAAACCCCAAAGCCAATCCCCAAACTAAAAATAATGTGGGTCACAGGAACAGTAACCAAAAATGGCAAGGGTTAATCCATGTTCATTTACCCATCTGATCCATCATCGATCCGACTTCCGTGATAACCAGAGCAAAAGGCCTGTAAAATCACGTCACCATTTTCTTTATATGGATATCAATCAGTCACACCTATCTCTGTTTTCAATAGTTTTATACCCAGCCATTCCCATCTACACACAGTTTTTTCTTGATGAAACTGCTGTTACTATGTCCGTCTCATTTCTTTTTTTAATTTTTATTTACTAATTAATTTATTAACTATTGTAATTTGTTTTACATTATTTGACTTGCTTGGGATTTGGTTTTAGAAACATTAAGACACATCAATCCAGTTTTTTGTCTTCAAAAATGGTCTTTAGCGAACAATTTTTCATGCAGTTTGCACACAGTTTAAGTGTTAAAAAATGCACGACTCTAAATATCATCCTGTCATGCCCTGTGACATTTTTCTAACACATTCATCCCACCTCCCTTTATACTTACAATCCTAAATTGTGAAAGTGAACCATTTCAACTATATTATAATAGCATATGATTATAACATTTGTCTCACATGAACTGTGCTCAATTTGACTGATTTTACATGAGAAAAAAGAGCACCACTGCTTACCTTTTGACTTGCTCAAGTTGGCTTTCTGTTTCAAGTTTGCAATAACAGACTGTTTTAAGCGCAGAGGAATGTTAAAATCTGAAATGATAACAAAGGGTTACAATAAAAAAAAAATTGTAAAAAGTTTAAAAACCAGTTTTGCATAAAAAGTAGTTGCACAAGATACCGATTCACATTTGTTCAAAATTATTTCCCTTGCAACATTAAGCCTCATTCTGCTCTTGAGCAGACCTGACTTTTCATTACCACTAATCAGTGTTCTTGCCTCAGAAATATCTTAATTCACTGATAATGTTAATTAACTCTGTAAAACTAAGCACACTATATCCATCTAGGTCCACATGAGGTTGAGGTAAAATAAGCTTGCCAAATATTTTGTAAATACAAAGTGAAGAAAATGAAAATAACAAAGGAGATGGTTGTGTTTCTTTCCTTGAATTTTCAGCTGCCATCAGATACAGACAACAAACCCTGAATTTTGTGACTCCACTAAAGAGAACAAAAAGACCTACTTGCATGATGAAACTCGTCACTTACTATTTTCTTGGTCATCATGGACACGTCGTCTTTCATCTGCAAATGCTTTAATCCAGCGTTGCTTGATCTGTGCTGATTTAGCAACCATGAGGAACCATTTGTTGCGACTTTTATCATGTATTTTGATGGCGTTCCTCACATTAACATTATACTGCGGATCTGGCATGAAGCAAGAACACAGAACAGTAAAACTCTCTATTTCTATTAAGACCTTCTGATTATGACCCCCTCTTAGTTACCACCCAAAATTTTATCACCGATGCATTTGGCTATATAAACATCATCCCTATTACAATTATCTCCCCAAACCAATCTACAACCAAAAATTTTACCTCTATTACCACTTTTTGCATGATGAATATATGAAGTAAAATATTTAAAAATAATATTGCATGCTGAAGACAATTCAGTACAAAGACAAATTATGATGACTTTCTTGGACAGATGAGAAAAAGTTGAAAGACAACTAGACAACACCAGAAATGAGTATCTGAATGTTAAATATTAAAAAGACTGTTGAAATCAATACAATGTTTTAATTTTACTTATGTTCCTTTAAAAAAGTAAAACTGCTTATATTGAGTTACTAAATGTAAGTTTGATCCAAAGAAGCTTGCATTGTCTTATGCACCTTTGCCATCAGGTATGTAAAAGATTTCACTCTGGTCAATGTTGACTCGCCCTTTGTATCCAAAGCTGTTCTTCTTCAGAAGATCCTGAAGCAGAAAGTGTCAGTGATAAAAGACAATACTCATTTAGGTGTAAAAATTATGTTATGTTAAATGTTCTAAATTTTAATAAACAATAATAATCATCACAGAAATGTCTAAATCCAAGTGCTACAAAATACAACATCCATTTTCACTACTCACCTTTTTACAGTACACAAGCTGATGGTCAAAAAGGAAAAAGTAGCGCTCTTGAGACCAGCCATTGGCATTGATCTTGTTCAACTCTCCTGAGTAAATTAGTTCAGAACTTCCTTCAAGGATATCAGGACCCTAGAAAGGAAAATAAATAAACCTCTTGTTGTAACACTTTACATTTAATAATTTCTTGCTCTTTTGCTGAGGCAATATGTTAAAAAAAATTTTCGATCACACGTTTGAGTAAAGAGCCAAAATAATAGTTCTACTTCCCTGTTAGCAAGGTCTACAGCCAGGTTATTATTATATCATTAACTCTTTAACAGAACCGTGAAAGGTCACAGTGTTCCTGGTATCCCATTACAGAGATTGTCCTGGTTTACTTTGAATCTCCATGTTTTTGAAAAATTAATTACCATTATCTTTACTAAGCAGATGTAAAATGAATAGACGTTATAGAATCTTTATCTTGGAAAAATCATTTTGCAAATCAAATCAAAACTATCTGTGGGTAATCATCTTTCAGTATGTCTTCCAAAAGATGTAAAACATATAAACACTAAACATATAAAAACATTACAGACACACGAACACTAGGGATTTATACATTTTATAGACATATAAACACTAAACATATATAAACATTATAAACATCACTGTCATCAGTTTCTTTGCCATCCTGCTTACCTCCCAGTCATCAACCAACATCTGCCAACCTGCCAGTTTCTCTATACTCTCCATCTTTCGTTTTCTTTCGTTAACAAGCTTGGCAATCTTCTTCATTTCCTCCACAGCGGCTTGAACATTGTTAAAATCTGGGTGGTCTGCTGGCGTGTACTTGAGCAACTCAGCTAGCTGCAGGTGGTACTTACAGATCTTTTGCACTGGCGTCAACAGAAACCCTTCTAAGGGGATTTCAGTCATCTCTTGAAGTAAACGACATGCCTGCAATGATAAACAACAGAAACAGATTGTCTCTTACTAATTTACTGCATCAGTTTCTCTATAGCAGATAAGCTGAGAAAATATTGAAATAAAATTTGTTTTATTTAAATGTTGGGAAATGTCAAAACAAAATGTAAAATTTCCAACCTCAAAAAAATGTCTATACTGCTTTGCACGGTAAAGAACCCTGAGTTCTTCACAAGCAGCTGGATGGTTGTTGCAGTATTCTGAGTAGATTTCAAAGCCCTGGGTCTGCACACAAACAAAACTTAGTCTACTCAAAAAGTTGTGAGGTAAAATTTCATATGTGGAATGTTTATCCTATTTAAGAACATTACTGCCAGCTTATTACACCCTGGGTAGAATTCTATAATAAAGTCTTAATAATATTATAATTACATACAAATCATAATCTTATAATAACATAAAAAGTCATAAGAAAAAAGCTAGACACACTTTTCTCTTCTTCATCATAAAAAAAAATTTGCCAATTTATGAACATGTGGGAGTGATGTATCTTTGGCTTGAGAAAACTTTTCCTGTCTAATTTATCTCCTTTCTAGATCTTTGTTGACTTTAGTGTCTCCTGTTGCCCTGTGCTTTTTTGTTGCACCACATACTCTCTTTTCATCCTGTGACTGTGCTGTCACTTTCACCTGTAGACCACTTCTTTCACTAATGGTCTATGCAGCCTATTGTTTATCAAGTGAAGTTTTTTGCTAAATATGATGGGTTTAGAGGTTCATTGCTTTATTTTCCGTGTGTTTATTCTGCCTCTTGCTCCATGGAGTTTCTTAGATATTTATTACTCACTTGTGCATCCTTTAATCCAGAAGTTAAAGGACCTTGTGTCACTAACAGTTATTATTATTATGTATATGTGTTGTTGTGTTTGTAAAGTGCTTTGAACCTGCCTTGATGGTTGGGAAAAGTACTCTAGAAATCAACATCATTTCTTTATGCACACAAGCATGCATGTACACACACATACAATGTTCCAAAACACCCCTTGAAAACAATCATTTCTGCACATAAAATGTCCAACAAAATACTGTCATACATGTATGTATCCATGTCTTGTAATTTTGACAGCTCCTGAAATTCAACTGTGATGACATTTCCTTTTATGATCAGCAAAATGACCATTACAGTTGGACCTCGATAAGTCGAACTCAAAGGGACCCGGAAAAAAAAATCGACTTACGGAGTTTTCGAGTTAGGGAAAATGGCGTAATTGGCGTAGGTTAATCATGGACAATGTTTTTTTCTGCTTAATTACTGTATTTTAACCGTTTGTTATATTATCGTTTTACACGGATGCATGAAGTACAGTACTATACTATCGAACAGTACAATCAAATGATGACTGTAACTTTGTCTGCGATTGACAAGATTGTCAGCTGACGCTCACCACTCGCCATGTCCGCGGCACGTACCGCACGGGCACAACCACTGACACGAACTCTAGTCAGTGCTACTCCCGATGAGAGACTGACGAAGATGAAAGGAAAATGTGGTAAAAGCGTCTTTCTTGAGACAGTTTGGAACAGTTTGAGACATAGTTGCGTCTGCCTGGTGATGACTCAAACTTCGACTAACGGAGGTTGGAAGCCAGCTAACTTCGAGTTAAGGAGCTCTAAAATATATTGGTCTCATGGTATTTGGTCGAGAACTAACAATTAATTCGATATAAGGAGGTTTTCGACTTTAGTAAGGTCGACTTATCGAGGTCCGACTGTAATAAAACAGGCTGGCCTAAAAATAGCCCTCAGCAATGATGTAAAGCCTTTTTTATGATCTGTGCCATTATCATTGAGGAAAAGGTCAGAAAGTGTAAGGTCAAAAGTCAGGTGCTATGATATTCATCTACAAATATAATAGCTAGTGCAAAAATACTGCCAAAAAAATTGATCTTTAAAATATCCTTCGTAATATACAATGCAATGAAATGCAGAACAGGTCTTACCTTGTCAAGAAAACAGTGACCAAACTCTGTAAGATGTGGCTGCTCAGTGTTAACAACTTTCTCTAAGTCAGAGTATA
>SRHC01001340.1:57198-76134 GCA_004794325.1 Pomacea maculata | reverse complement strand
GCCAAAAATCCCACAGTGGGAGGGAATCCACTGTAAGACGACTGTGCAGTCTCCGCATAAGGAGGAGAGAGCAGTGGACAGGTCGTTCAGTTTCTTGTCTCTGGCAGTCTGTAAGGCCTGCAGAACAGACAGTGCGTCCGTAAAGAAGACGACGTTGTTGGAGGTGTCTGGACTGTTTTCAACGTGGGTGGCACCGGTCTGAATGGCAACTGCTTCAGCCTTGAAGTTGGTGGAGTAGAGGCCGGTTGCGAGAGAAAGACGGTCTTCTCTTCCTCCTGGGTACCGGATGTAAATTCCGGCGCCACCATTTTTCACGGCTTGTTCGGCTGACCCGTCAGTGAACACGTGAGTCCATTGATCTTGTGGGAAGTTGTTGTTCTTTAGTAAATAAGACTAGAAATCAAATACGTTCGAGAGTATTTTAGACAAATATTACTACTATATTTGCTTTTTATTATCATTATTATTAGTAATATTAATAGTAGTAGTCATTGTTTTGCTATTCTAGTAATCATTATTTTTATTCGACTTTGCAACAACTTGCAAAATATTTATCAGAAAGAATGTGTTTCTATATAATCGAAACATTTTAATTACACTGGTGAAAATAAATAATACCTAGCTAGTCTGACTATCAAGTTGTGAGCAATTACTTTTATTGAAGACTATAAACAGTAAGGACATGAAGTTGTATTACTATTTGAGTGTTGTTGGTGGTAATGACCATGAGATCTTGACTTCCTGTTGTAAGAAACATTGCTTCCACTCTGTAAAAACAAACAAAAGCCGCCCATGATATTCCGACTGCTCTTTGTTATGATTTTCATTGACTTTCCGAGGACGGTGGCTACACACCAGGTGTGGGCATCGGCAACAGCAGCAATGGCTAGACTAGATAGTATCTGTCATAGCCGTCAGTTTTACTATCTATACAAGCTGTATCATTCCCTAGTAGTACCGATCCTGCTCTACGGATGTGACACGTGGTCTCTGTTGGACGAAATGAAAAAGAGAATACAGAAATTGAATAACAAGTGTCTGTGACTATTACTTTTGACACCCTACGACTAGTTTGTTGTCTTAACTTGGAAATTATTTTCATTTACACGAATGTTCATAAACGTTCGTCACTATGCTGTATATTAATATTTGTTTCTTATATTTAATGGAAAAGTTTATCAGCCTGCTAATCAGTGCCGCATGCTTCAAGCAGATAATGACAGTCATAAATACAACATCTACATTAATCATGAATGTTTGGTTTCTAGGCGACAACAACAAAGTTGACGCTGATGATGACAATGATGATGATGGCAATAAGACTTTAGCACAAACGTGTATCAGGGGCGGCTGTAGGCTCATTGCGGGTCAGGGCAGAGAAACAACTGGTGGCCCCTTCGTCTTTCTGTTTTATATTCAATATATACTGGCGTGGCGGCCCTCTGTAGGTGCACAGTGTGTACATGCTAAAGGCCGCCATTGAGTCTATCATGTAGCCATGATTTTCACGCCTTTAATAATGAGAAAACATTATACATACATAATGCGAAAACAATAACACTAGCCAAGCTGAAGAAAATGGGAAGAAATGGGTATCCATCTGTTAATTATGAAACATGACACTATTTCACAGCATGTTCCTAGTTTTTACGACAAAAATGTAACTAGCTTATTAATGTCAAATATTTGTATTTTCAATGTTACCTCAAGAGTTCAGAGCTCGTGTGGTCGGTGGCACAGCGGAGGCGGGACGTCTGGAAATCTTTTACAATGGAGAATGGAACACAGTGTGTGATAGAGGTTTTGGACAGGAAGAAGCTTTGGTAGCCTGCAGGATGTTAGGATTCAACAGGTAGGTGTAGTCTAACATAATAATGAAACACGTTTAACTTGATTTTTGCTTCATTGACACTTTTGATATAATATATCACATTATTTTTTTATTAATGAATTACATTTTTTTTTACCTAAAAATATATTTTTAAGATATTGTGTCGTATTCCATGAATCGAAGACAAAATACTTTCTGTTCCTAATATTTGTCGCAGACAGCAGTTAAATGGTTAGAAAAAGGTGTCACACACACCTAGCTACCTGGCTGTCAGACGTTTTAATTTTACTTACCGAGTGCCGAGTAACCGTCCGCGGCGTCGCCGGATGGAGCAGAGCAACCACTTAAACTGCCACACAAACATACAAACACTCGCTCGGCCGCAGACGGCGCTCGACGTTCCTGTTGAACTGCAGCTGAGCGCAGACCTAAAAAATCTAGCAAGAACAAAAGAAAAAAACGGTAGAAAATTTATTACATGCACAAAATAATACTAAAAGCTATTTGAACCCACACGCCCAACAACAATTAAAACACGAGGAAAAAAAACTACCCCGTGCACAGGCGAGAGACAAAGAAAAAACAAAAAAGTGACACAACACCCGTGCGCACAGCAGGGTGGCTATGTAAAACCAGTCTAGTTTTTCGCTGACAGCAGCTTGCCCTCTGATCCTTCGCTGACCCCACTTCCTCTCGTCTAGGCACAACACCTCCGGAGCCTCTGCTGGTACGAAACCTGTGCAAACCGTTTGTCACGTGGGCGCCTGCTCAAAGGTTAGCACCCCCTCAGCTACGCAGGAAGGCCTGGCCGCATCCGGGGACAGCAGGGTCACGTGTCAACGCGCTGACAGGCTGATGAGGCCGCAGTGTAGGAGTGCAGACAGTTGGGAACTTTGACGTAGTGGCGGGCGTGGATGGAGAAGTAGAGGGAAAATTAAGGTGAAGCCTGAGACTAAGAAACAAAGAGTAGAAGAATAGTACGAGCCTGTAGAGAGAGCATTTCAGACAGTTTTCCATTAACATGTGGCTTTCACTAAACTGCTCCAAGTCCACCTTTCAGCTAATGTTTCTAAACATGTCTTTTTTCTCAAAACTTTTAAACCTAAACTCAAAACACAAACAAGCGGATGCGCGCCGCAGGGTTAGGGAACATCGGTCTGAAATCGTCCCGCACGTCAGCACCGTCCGTTGCTGGAGGACGACTGTCCAGTGGCGGCAGAAAAAGCGACAGGAACTGTGCGCGCTGGAAGAAAATAGAGAAAAGGGGGCAAAAAGGATAAGGGAGGGTTACTGTTTGGTGACGAAATGAAGAAAACTTAAAAGCCCCCGCAAGCATCTGACGCGTGACGACAAGCGCTGTGGCTCTGGGCTCTTATTTTTGAGAGACGGATAGGGTCACACAAGCACGAGGTCAAATGTCGCTTAATTTGCCGCCATCCGCTAGCAGACACCCAACGACAAGTCAGCAATGTAGCGGAAGCACAACACCAACAACAACACAATCGCCGACACGCGACTCTGAGTAATGTTGAGGTTAATATCCGGGTATGTGTCACTACATGTCTTTACGTCCTGCTCTTGCCTTCTGACAGCAGTATGTACTCGTTTCCTAACGCTGTATTTTCTAAAGTGTATAATATGTTATTTTGACTTTTTTCCTCTAAATCTATAATTATTTATATATTGTGTATATATATATATGTCACAATTCGTGTTGCCTACCAGGACGATCCAACTTTACAAAAAATCAGGTAGTCAAGACTTACAAGTCAGACAGACATGCGTAAACTCTTTGAAAAATTCAAACGCTGTGACCCACAGAAGTTTCTAAAATGTCCGCAACGAGAAAGTTAACAAAAATGTGGCTTGAGTGACCAGTGGAAACAGATCAGACAAGCTGATGATATGAAGGGTGCTACAGGTGCCATAAACAACATCTAACCTGACAAGCTAGAGGGCAAGTATGGAAAGGTTGTAAACAAGTAGATAAAGGGAAATTCAGAGCGAAAATAAAAGGAAAACTATCAGGTAATGTTTCTCAAGAGGTGAAAAGTTGAAAGCAGCAACTACACAAGCAGCGCCCGTAACAGTAACATGAAAAAAACAAGGTTTGCTCTGCGGCAAGATAGGTCTGTATGTGTGTGATTGTGTATGCGTGTGTTCTTACATACCTTAGTTTTTATTCGTTATAAAGAATATTTTTTGTTCAATATCTGTATCTTGACGTGTTTGTTTCTGATGTCGGACAGCACAACACCAGTAGCCGTGTGGTCAGCCAAGTACGGAGCAGGCTCTGGTCCTATTCTGTTCAGTCACCTGCGGTGTGTGGGGAACGAAACCAGCCTGGCGCAGTGTAGACACTGGGGGCTCTACAGACACGGCTGTGGACACTCGGAGGATGTCGGCGTCATGTGCAACATCAGTAAGCAGACCAGTAATAATTATATATTTACCAGTGTTGTCCATAGGAATGGGAATCCCATGGGAATCCCATGGGAAACGTCCCATGGGATGGGATGGGACGGGACAGCACACACTTGTATTTCCCATGGTAGTCGATACTTGATATTGCAAAATAAATTTACTGTTATTTCATTCATCAAGGATTTAAATCTTTCCTCTGAATCATCTATTGTATGTGAAGTAGCAGGAATTATAGAACAAAAGCCGAAAAGTGGTTTTCAGTGTTGTCCATAGGATTGTTAATACCATGGGAATCCCATGGGAAACGTTCCGTGGGATGGGACGGGATGGGACAGGCATAAACTGCCATGGGACGGGATGGGATGGGATAGAAAAATATGTCCCATGGACAACCCTGATATTTACAGCTACTCCAGAATTTAATTTATTTTGCTAATAATTTAATTACGGTGTTATTAAAAATTGCTCTATTCTTGTGTAATAACTGTATTTTGATGGATGAGATTCGAAATCAATTACTTTCCAGAGTGTTTTAGACAAATAACATGTTTTAATCATTGTTGTTTTTGTCATTGTTATTATCATTGTTGTTGTCATTATTATTATTACACTGTGCAAAGACTTGCAAAAATTATATCAGAAATTAACTGATGTGTTTCTATAAACAGGTAGTCCTCGGGTTACGACGTTCTCGAGTTACGTCGTTCGTGGTTACGACGCTTTATACAACGCTCATTCCGACTTACGAGGTTTAGCGTCGTCGTAAGTCGAACTGTGCGTGCGCCTCATTCCACTTGCGACGGAAGTCATAGAGTCCAGTACAGTACTGTACTGTACACTGTACCCGGTAACACGAAGAAAACGAGTCTCCTGCACTCCATAACACCCTTCATTATGGCTCCCAAACTCCCACACTGTTTATTACTGTTACAGCCCTTACAGCACAGTATTTCATTATTAAACGTACTGTACTGCAGAATATTTTACTGTACTTATGTTTATTGATAATTATGTAGGGTACTGTGCTAGGATAGGTGTTTGGATAGGCTAAGTGTTTGCTGTACTGTACTGTTATTATGGTACAGTACTGTATGAACGTATGATCCGACTTCCGTCGAAATTCGGTTTACGAAGCCACGTTAAGAACGGATCAACGTCGTAAGTCGAGGACTACCTGTATATGAAACACTATGATTATACTAATTATTATACATAAGGTCTAGCTTGTCTGACATTCAAGTTGCAAACTATTTCCTTTATTTAAGACTATAAAAAGCTAGAGTATATTGTTATGTTACTATTAGAGTGTTGCTTGCGGTGATGAGCTTGGAATCTTAGCTTCCCCATTGAAGAAACATGACTTTCCCTCTTTAAGAACCAACAAAAGCTGCGAATGATATTCCGACTGCTCTTTGTGATGATATTCATTGACATCATTCCCCTGTTCATCACCAGCATCACTTTTGTCTGTCACGGACCAGTCTTTGACGTCGTGTTCTTTAGATTGTTGTAACCCCTTTGCGGCTTACAGACTGCAGGTGTATACTAAATGTCTGAGAGAATGGATGAGAACATTAGAAGGGAAAGTGATAACCATCAAATAAACTTTGTGATGAACCCGGTTAACCAGTAGGTTTTTTGCTGGAACGAAATAGAAAATTTATGCCCGAATAGTGAAGGTAGAAGACTTGTCTAAGTCACAACATGTAAATGTCCCGAATAGAGAGGACACAGCAGACGAGGCTAGTGACGGTCCACTGGATGGGGCGTGGTACTGACCCCTTGTGTATTAACCTCACCTAGACGAGGTTTTGACTGTATTGGCTCATTGAACTGGAGCCCTTCTGGATGAGGAAGAATCACCTCATCGGACCATTCCATGATCGCAGTCAGTCCAACACCCAGCAGCACTTTGTGACTTTGAGAATCAATGTGAAGGCACATTGTGACAGTGCGATTATATTGATATCCCAATTGCACCTGTATAGGTAATCTTAGGTCGATTCTTTATTGTTTTGTTTGGTATTTTTGTAAGCAGCATAGATTCCCAACTAGTATGTGATGTGGCCTCATGTAAAAAAAGTTGAAATGTAAGAAAGGTGAAATGAAGGGGTTAAGAAGGTATCGCTTTGACTAGAAACATATTGCAGAGTATCGATAGTCATGATAGATTTGCGGAAAGATTAGCAGTCAAATAAGAAATCAAAAAATTAGAAAGAGAGAAGACAACATATTAGAAAAAGAAGCAGAGATGATAGGATTGAAGGGTTTATCACTAAACGTCCCATATTTCAGGAAGACAGCAACGACATATTTATTTAGTTTTGAAACACAAGACCGAATACTCAACTGGCGGAAAGAGATGTGGCCTTTATATTTAGCCTCTTATTTACAAGCAAAGCCTTGAATGTACTGAGCATTTGTTCTCAAGGGAGAATTAGTTATGGGATATAAAAAAATTATTATTTTCTTTACTTAGAGTTTCTTTCTTAGCGGGTATGTCTAATATCAAACGTATAGTGTCGTAACACGTATTCTCGGTCACTGTTTTTGCGGTTTTGTTTAAAGGGTATATAGTAGAAGTCAGAGTGTGAGGGCAGTCTTCCATAATTTACAGTCTGTCCTCAAAAGACAAAAAACGCAGACACGCTTCATGAAATTCTTTTCGTTTTATATTACAAACGCAGTATACAGATAATTATTAGTATTGTTATACTGTTACAAACTCTTCAGTTTGGGGAGAATGGGGGATGTGGTCAGCATGCAGCGCCACCTGTGGAGATGGAAGGAGGTCACGGCACCGCACTTGCAGCTTCGCACAAGGAGCATGTCCAGGGGAGGCTACACAGACCGACACGTGTAACATCACAGCGTGTTGTGGTAACGTCACAGTTCTTTTCGTTTTACCGTTGGTAACGAAGCAGTAATCACCTGTAGTATCAGGACTGTCTCATGTCACACAAACATTTTACTGTGAAGACGAGTTGCTTCATCTACAAACATTCAATAATTATGTTCTCAATTCAAGGTGTTACAGATATCAATATTCTATATAAATACACTTACTTTGTGACGTTTTCAGCTGACGGGTTACCTTTCACCGTATGTTCATGAGGTGTATCTTAATTTGAAGTTAAGATCACGATACAGATTCACTCTGTGCATGGCGATGTTTGTGTATTTTGAGAACGAAGATTTGTAGAGACTGCAGATAACAACCGACTTTATCCAATCATAAAAAAACAGTCTCTCTGGTCATTTATATAAGGTAAAAATGAGAAAAGCCAAGAAAGTAATTGCCAGACCACATCACTTATCTGCTCTGTTCTGTTGTTACAGTTCCTAGACATGGACAGTGGAGCATCTGGGGCAGCTGGTCTTCATGTTCTCGATCTTGTGGTGAAGGAAGACGTACAAGGTCAAGGACGTGCTCTGGACCCAACGCCTGTGGACGACCTTGTGAGGGGAACAATGCTACAGAGGAATACTGCAAAGACTATGTGTGTTCAGGTAAGTGCAGGTGACTGCCTTTAGTTTTATTGTCTTAGTGATTCATGTCCTGTATTCTATTGTAATTTGTTATGGTTTGCGGGAAAGTGTGTGTGTGTGTCGTGGAACAGATTTGAATGAGAGTGTCTTGGTCTGTCTGTTTATAGATGTCCGTGTACCTAACGTACCTTTGCTGTATTCAAAACTGTTTTCTAACATCATTCGTACTTTTCGTGACTGTTTCATGCAGGACCTGTTCACGACCGTTCAATACAGGCCTCAGTGTTAAAACATGTTGACCCTTTTATAATTATATCCAGCTGTTCCCATGGAGAACTAGTTCTAATAGCTTAACATAGCAGTTTGTTGCTTGTTACCAATCACAGTATGTGTGTATACGTAAAGCTGTTTCGATGCATGTATCAACTTCAACGCATCTTTTGGGCAACATTTTCTTTATTTCCGACTTTCAGCTTTAACATATTCAAGAGTCAACAGTTTTGCCTGCTAGTGTAAACAGTACAAATACCTAGAGCATAAAAATACATTTTGTCACAACAAGCAGGACATAGTCTTACAGTCAAACCCTCTAAATGTTAGAAAAGAGTCCACAATGCGCTTACTCTTCGCAACTAACGATTATTTTAAGCTTTTAAAACAGTATTAAGATTTGTCAAAGAAAAGATGAAAATGTTAGAGGAAGATGTGTTTATCTTTATCTGTAATTTGTTAAGATCTTTGCAGTAGTCATAATCTATTATTTAGTTTAGCAACGCTATCTGTGATATGATTTCCTACCACACCTTCAGTACCTTAATCTTGGTGATCATCTGATCTTGGAGAGGTTCTTAAGTGTCTGGAGGTATTTCTGTTGTTACATAATGCCCTTTTCAATTTTATAAAGTAGCTTTGATATTACTTGTGTCATTTTATTTTTATCTCTACTTATGGCTATATCTGTATTTGTGTTGCTAATACGGGGATGCTCTGTGTTCACGGAAGTCTAGGAATTCATCGATACTGCTTCTTTCCTTGACTCCAAAGAATCTCTTTAGCTAGAGAGAGTAGTATTTCTGGTATATCTGCTACGTATGCCTTTTTAGGAGAATCTAATGTGAAAATAGCATACAGCTTTGCACTTAGCAATAAACATAAGGACCATCAAGATAATAGTGAAAAGTACTACACTAACACATCCCATACCATTTATTGTTTTACAAATGAAACTGTTGCAATATATTATATTGCATCATCTAAGTGTTTATATCCATGATTGATTGTTAGTAACAGATTATCAAGAATTTCACTCAATTTTCGGTAAAAGCAGGAAAACATTACTGTAATCATGGAACATTGCAGCTTGGGGATCGTGGGGCAGCTGGACATGCAGCGTCACCTGTGGAAGAGGAACAGAGTCAAGGACGCGCACCTGTACTCCGCCAGGCGCCACGTGTGCAGGTGTCGCCAGTCAAGCACAAGAATGTCAGAGACCAGAATGTTGTGGTAATGTGTGTTAGCTTTGTCGCTGTGGTTACTGTTATATCCCCTGTCTTGTCACTGGTCAGGTCGTTCATTCGCTCGCTGAAACTAGTAAGTTTGTTAATCGTTAACAAAGACCTTTACCTGATGCACTGAGACCGTCTCTCGCTTGCAACCGTTTATAACGTCAAAGCAATGAAGTCTACCGTCAAAAACGTATTTCTGCATTATCTCAGAGAGTGGGTGTGTATCGCATAAGTTGAGAATGCTATCGAAGGTGAAATGTCTGCAAATAGTATCTTTGTGATTTGAGGATTTGCAGAAGTCATTGTCATCACTGGAAGTATTCGACTGTTTCCAAATAACGATTATTAAAATCATAAAGAAATTACAAATATCACTTTAGTAGATTAGCTGTGTTTACCGGGAAGTAAGACATATTCAAAAAACACTAACATTACCTTTACTAAAATAACAATCGTAAATGCTGCGTACTGGTTTGAATTTTATTTAGAGAAGTATCGCATATAAAAATAATCTCATTTTTAATTATCAATTGATAAATAATCCATCATATTGTTAATTGCACCCAAAAGTATATTCCAGCTCTAGTTCTTATTTTCTATCTTATTTTTCTCTTTACAGCTATCACCACTATGTAAGAGATAACATTTTGAATTTAGTTGGCTTAATTCATTTAAAACAAAGATAACTATAAGATCATTCGCTCTGTAAACATAAATAACCCTTTTCTTTAAACAGTTTCCACTAAATTTAGATTTCACGTGTGAACGTTTACTTTT
This sequence comes from Pomacea maculata, assembly GCA_004794325.1. Lineage (NCBI taxonomy): Eukaryota > Metazoa > Mollusca > Gastropoda > Architaenioglossa > Ampullariidae > Pomacea > Pomacea maculata. Next base: position 66,108 of record SRHC01001340.1, on the reverse strand, counting down.
TTCTGTCAACACATTTGAAGAGAACCTTGTACTGAACGTTGCTTTTGTCATCTGTCTAAATCACTTATCAGTTCAGTTCTGTTGTTACAGTTCCTAGACATGGAGAGTGGAACAGCTGGGGCAGCTGGTCATCGTGTTCTGTGTCTTGTGGTCAAGGAAAACGTTCAAGGTCAAGGACTTGTCACGGAATGAATGATTGTGGACGACCTTGTGAGGGAAACAACTCTCTAGGTGAACCATGCGACCTTCAGGCCTGTCCAGGTTATTGCGAAGTTTTTAAATTTTCAGTCAGAGTACCATGCAAATGGCTAAAGGCTTAATTAAAGTAATTTTTACTAAACACATTTCACAGCGTGCAGGAGACGAGACTTGAGCTCACGAGAGCTCACTGTCCCGGTATTTATGACGTGTGTTAATGGACCATCCAGAGAAGATTACTAAAGTATTAGTAACCTTCACGTGCAACATACAAACAATACCCAGGGTACAGTCAGCGCACTTCCTCGCTGACACATATGGTGAGACGATAAATCCGCCTTGTGTCGAGTATTGGCAAGACAATCCTGGCAAGCCAGTCTCTCTGACTTGAACATGACTATCAGGAGTCGCGCTTACTAAAAATAGATCAGTTTGCGGCAAATTTGAGCAATAATGCTTAATTTTATTTCTTCGACATTTAACCCCCCCCCAAAAAAAAAAAAAAAATCCCCAGAAAAAGGTGTCTTCCCTAGAAACAACCACAATTTATATAATTTACGTGTTGTGGTTGACTTTTAAGAACGCTTACTCTAGCCAAGCGGTGCTTGTCGATGTTTACCGCACGTGTATCTCATCCGGGTATTTTATTTATTTTACGATCCGTAATGTTTTCTGACATTGTGAGACTCCGTGCACACAGACGCTCATGTTGTAAACCACTTGACACATTGTCCTACTGTCCAGTCTATGACAATATAATACATATTCATCCTGAGTGAACAGAACGGAAAATATATTAATCAGATAGAACAGCATTCTTTAAATCTTCTCTTTTTCTACTTTCCTTGTCACACTGCTAATATAAAATAGTTTATATTTTATTTATTTGTCTCGTGTGTCGTCAACTCTAAAGTATTTACAATATTCAGTATTCTTGCCAGACTCTTTTCTCGCCAGTTTTCTTTTGGTCAGCAGGAGATGGAAGAGGTGCTTTGGACTCAACAGTGTGACTTGTGTGCTGCCTTCATTTCCTGAAAACTGATGAAACGAATTAAATTAGACTTTTTAGAAATGATTTTATTAGTAAACATTAATATGCAACATTGTAATGTGTTATCTGTGTTTCGTTTACCTGTGTGCGTGTGCGTGGGTGTGTGAGCGTGTACTGTTGTCTGTGTTCTTTAGTCTCAGTGCCTGATGTACTTTCTTGGGTGGAATAGAAAGGAAGACATGAGATAGAAAAAATATAGAACTAGAAACAATATTTTATCAAGTCTAGTGTCGTTGTCATGGCTTACATTACTCAACACACCTCATTTTGTCTCAAAATATTTGCTGGGTGTCAACAATAATTAAGAGACCGTTTCATTTGGAATAGAGCAAAATTAAATGAAAAAGAAGCATTCGGAAATTAGGGTGAACATTTTGATAACAAAATATTGTCATTTACTCTAACTTAGACCTTAAAAAAACAACAACACAGAATTAGAAGCGATGAAAAAGGAGAACATCGATACCTCGCTAACAATTCTAAATTCTCTGCTTTCGTTGCTAACAAAAGATTGCCCTTATCAACATTTAATTAAGACATTGATTGGCTGCCATCTTTCTCTCTCTCTCGAACACACACACACATGCGCTCGCGCAATTATGAACATTCTCTGATGCTGGTTAACCTGACGAGTATCAAAAAATAATAAGCAGACGAAAATCCACAGAATGTTAGCATTACTCTATTATCTAATCTAAGATTTAAAAAAAAAACCCAAGAAAATCCCATCACCACTTCAAAGTCAAACAATAAAGTTGACAACATCGATCTCTTCAGGTTACCATATTTTTTATTTAAAATATAAACACAATTTATATCAAAAAGGACATCTATGTCAACCGTAACCACCACATGTTTTCATAAATAGTGTTTCATCACTTTGACTCCACAGGGTTTCTGAAAAATACATCTGCTTTCGAGATCATTGAGAATCTTTAGAGTAAGCTCACTTTTGTCAAATAAAACCTTGTCTAAATTGAAGTTAAAAATTTTAAGTTTATTATTAAAATTAAATCAGTTGGACTGCTGATTTGTCTAACACACGTTTTGTTTTGATGGGTGTTTCAAGGGAAATCACTGCCCTTGCTTGCTGTTAAATGCTTTACTTTTCTGGTTTCCATGCCTGACACGATAGTTCCCTCCCCTTCTTATTTCTCTTTGATGTTTACATCACTAGATTGTTCTGTCGCGAAACTCGCCGCTGCAATAACATTGCTGGACGGACCAGGGCCACGGATTGTGGTTCAGCGGCGAGGTGTCCAAACACCAACATGGCGGAGGTTTTCTTGTCCACAAATAGGTGGCGAAGTCAGTTTACAGTTGGTCCCCTCATCATAAATAGGTTCATCTCCCTCCACATCGCTACTAGTCCCACAATACGACAATCTTTCAGGTGTACGCTCGCACTTCTATTCATAGAACTATTGTACGAGCAGTTGAGAAGGCAATGAGAGTGGTGCCCAGAAATGACGTCAGGGCCAGGGTCTAGCACCGTCTGTTAGTGGATGACGACTACCCATGACGTCAAAGAAAGAAAAAGTAAATTGACGCTTCAAGGAAGCTGTGCACGCGCTCGCAAGACCTAAGAAGAAGAGGGGGCAAAAGCGTGAAGAAAACACCTAACAATGGGCCAGCTCAGTATGGGAGGCATACAAGGATGACAGCACAATCGCTGACACGCGACACTGTGAACACCGGATGGGTTCTGCTTCGCGGAAATCAGTGATAGCGGGACTGGTCAGTCTCAAAACCACATCTCAGTCCAGGAGGGCGGAGACCACTTAACTCCGAGCTAAGGGGCAAGTAAAAGATATCAGTCCTCTAAATATTTATTTTATAAAATGTTTGGTAAATTTGCAGAGTAGCTTATGTATTTCAAAGCAAGTGAAATGCTAATGTACCACATAGATTGGTGAAAGATAGAAATGTGGGAGTATTTTTACCAAAAACAGACTGAAAAGAATTTTTGGTGTTAAACTGATGGTCAACCTATCAATTCATTCAGGGGCATATGACAGAAAAGTATTGTAAATAAATCTGTATAGTAATTAATATTATAGGTTACAAGTACTGACTGTACTGTTCTGCTTCATAGAAAACAAAGAGAAAAATAAAAATAAAAACCGCATTTTTACACGTTCACGTTTTTTTTTTTTTTTTTGAACAATAAACTGCACAGCAACGCATTCGCTGCAAACGCTGGTGTAGTACATGTGGGGAATATATTTGTCCGCTGTGCATTCCCAGAAGCCCTTGCGTGGCTAGATCGTGACGTCATCTGTGGAAAGCGCCATTGTAATGTATCCGACTACAACTCCAATTTTTATTGACTTTTGTTTTCAGTGTGAATATGTGAAAGACCACCTGAGTAAAAATCACTGATGATCTCGATCACGTTTCCATCACGTGCGTGATCAATGTCAAGGTCATGCTCCGCTGGGAATAAAGGAACGAGCGGCCCCTTACATACAAGTGAATAAAAGATATTATCATAAGATTAACAGACTGCTGCAATGATGTCAGGACTAGAGACTACAAGTAAATAAAAGTAAAAATTTGAAAAAAAAGTGTGCTTTAATGGCTGTGTTTGAGACTGCATGCAATGGACTCATTGTCACTGATGCTAATGAAATTTGTTCTTCGTAATCCTCCGTTGGGAATCTATCAGGAGAACCAGTAATTCTTATGACAGTTTTGTCTTTTAAATACTATGTACTTCCTCACCCAGTTGCCGTTGAGAGGAATGCAACGCTTCTTTATTCTTTACATTATCTTTGTGTCCCTTTCATATTGTGACGGACTCTGGCATTCACCTACACGCCTGGACATTTTCGCGTTCTTTTGACACAAAATAACTGTACTCTTTTGAAGTCCTGTTTATAATTAATAATTTTAACTAATACATATACACAATACGTATAAAAAAGTATTCCATATTGACACTGAGCACGAACGAAATCACCTTCTGATATATCAAACGCTGCTATTTGGGTCAGACTTTGTCTTCCTGGGCCATATACTCCAGGATACCAGTGTAAACAAAACAAAACAAAACAAAACAAAAACTCCTCAGATATTTTATGTCATCTGCCAGGCCCATCACTCCGTGGCATTAGATAATCCCAGACAAGTTGTCGTTGGAATTATCTCCGGGTTAAGTGGTAAGAGCTCTTGTCTTAAAATGAAGTCAAAAAGAGTTACACATCGTGTATTTACAGCAAGCCGATGGTATGTAAATATAGGTTCACTTTTGGAAAGACAGATTGCCAAAGGATTTATTCTTGTAAATTTTTACAAACTTTGTCTTTTGCCCTTTTGCTGCCATGAGGGTGTTGAATTAAACATATTCAACCGCCAATAAGAAGCTTGTCACAGAAGTTTTAAGCAGAACGGTTAAAACAGAAGTAGGCATGAGTAGGTTAGTTCAGTCACTTAAATTAACCAGATACGTGTTACTTTGTTGTTCTTCACGATGGCCTCTCTCAAAACAGTCTTTGCATAATGTTTCAGATGTCTGCCATGCCGCTGATGTGTTTGGTCAAACTTAGAAGTAGCGCCTACATTTTTAGATGCTGCCTTATTACTTTTTCGTCGCCGTTTACATTAAAATCATTTGATTTGTCTCTATTGGTCGCCACCTGATTGACATCTGGTTTGTCAGAAAGAGAATGTAGACTAAGACCACTGCTGCTCGTTTAAACCAAAGACGTTTGCTCTTCTCCTTGTCGTCCCTCTCCTTAGCGGTTAAAGGGAAATAACTCATAGTGGAACAATTTTTAAAGATTCAGTAGTAGTAGCCTCCCTTATGTATTTACTCACAGAGGGACCTGTTTTACGATGCTACCTCTATTTGTGAGCGCCTAGTAACTGACGTTTGTACACGCCGAGGAAGAGTCTTTTTGGGCTACGGATTAAGTAATATAAACAAAGGATGATTACATAGCGATGAAGCATTTAGGTAAACTTTTTTAAAGTGACTTTTTAAAGAGTTATGTTACATGTACTAACATGGCATTGTCAGCCTGTTTCTTTGCTGTAAGTGGCATTGCCAGGAAGCCGGCATTGTAAAAAAGCAAGTACCGAAAATTGATGTACTTCAACAACAGCACAATGGCCTTCTCAACTTACAAGGGCATCGCCTTGCATTCAGTTTACAAAAAGAATACTGTTAGTCTTTTTTTCAAATATTTTTAATACTTCATTGATATACTTTGCCTATAAATAAAAAATACTTAACAAGAGATCTCTATACATCAAAACAAAATAACGATATATAACGGCATTTAATAAGTAACACATCCATAATACGATCTACCTCATACGACAGTTAGGAACTAAGCACGAGGAGATTGAATGAACCAGCTTCTTTGATTACGTCAGTCTTATAACAGGACAAGACATACAACCGCGAATGCATTCTTGTAGTGGTTAATAGTTAAAGGGAAGTAATCTAAAAGTAAACAATTTCTAAGGTCTCAGAAGTTGCCTTCCTTATTTATTCATTTACCTACGCACAAGCGATGTGTCTTATAATTCTTTCTGTGCGCATAGTAACCGGCGTTTACTTAATGTGTGCACAATATATTGGAAAACATATTTCTTCCGAAGCTGGTCTGTCATGTCTAGATAAAGGTAGCATACCAGGACAAAGATCATTTTCCGGAAGATTACCTGGAATTCGGAAAGTAATTATCCTTTGTTTAGATTACTTTATCCGTAGCCCAAAAAGACTCTTCCTCGGCGTGTACAAACGCCAGTTACTACGCATTCACAAGTAGAGGTAGCATCAGGAAAACGGGTCCCTCTGTGAGTTAATACGAATACGTAAGGGAGGCTACTACTGAATCTTTAAAAAATTGTTCCACTAAGAGTTATTTCCCATTGACCGCTAAGGCGAAGGACTAGGAGAAGAAGGGGGAAAAGTCAACCGATCAGGCATTTTGTTGTGTTTGACAGGTTCAGTTAAACAAGCGACATTTTAAAGAGCGTTGCCAATTACTCATTTTACGAGATTTCTACTCACACAACCGAAAATAAGAAGAAAATAGTGAGTTATATTCATATTCTCATATGTTTTCTAATAATTATAGTTTTGTTTGGCTTTTTATGCTTGTTTATACTGTATAAATATATTTTTCGTAATTTCTAACTTTTTATCGACTTCCCGATTTGTGAATTCTCTGTCCCATACAGCAACAATCTTTAATATGATTTTACTACAACAAAACAAAAGATAATTTCCTTAAAATCACGCAACGTAAATGTTTTTAAATGCCTTTTGAAATGGTGTTTCTCAGATAGTTGTCTGTGTTGTAGGTTAATAGATATAATTTTTAAAAATATGTGTCAAAATTTCATTTACGAGCATCTGCCGCCACGTCAAGAATGAAACCACAAATGCAAGAGAAATATATGATTGCGCGCATGTTTATTAAAGATAGTACGCATGTATATACCAGCATTCTCCCCTCATTCTCTATCAGTGGACAGCTGGTCCAGTGCTTCAACTAGCGTTTCCTTTGCTTTCACGGCTTCGACAATCTTTAAAGGGATACTAAAGGGTAGTGATAAGGCTGTGGCGACAGTCAAACGTTTCAAAAATAGATTTAGTTAGAATTACAGAGCACGAGAGCGATACAGGAGAAATAAAGGATTCGTTTCTCACTTAATTACCACTTATTAGCACTATTTCGGTTGCCGATGTTTATAAAAATCGAAAAAATCCAGTGAAATCGACCCTTGTGTCCTTCCGCCGAGTAGCTACGATAGCTTCCCGAGATGAGTCAAGCAGACGAGTCTTTTGTGACGTCACAAACGACAGGAAGTGTCTGTGGTCATTGCTAGGATAGTGATCGGTGGTGTCTCTTAGTTGGATTTGTGATCTCCAAAGTCATTAACTATCGAGATGGCCATGAATAATGTGCAATTTTACCAATTTGAACCACTTGCATCTGCTCACAATCGACTGCACATCCTCGGAGGACGAGGAAAATGTTGCAGCAGTCGAAGCACAAAGCAGGTACGTAGGACGAGAGATCTGTAGGGACAGATCTCTGGTAGGACTATAGAAGTAAGTCATACTGTGTGCACGGGAACAGAAAGTGAACGCATGCTTTACCTTCAAGCACTTTAAATAAACGTAATGCACTCAAACTCTTTACACTGGGCATTGTTGTTGACGAATTCACTTCGTAGTGTATTTAAAAAATAAAATTACATTTGGTATGCTAATTATTTCCTCACACACACCGGAATATTCACATTGTATATGATAATTTGGGTTTTAAGTGAACTTTCCTAAGGATAGTTTAAAAAATTAATAGTTTGAAATATCTGTATTTAAATATTTTAAACAGACTTTAATATAATACTATTTGCAGCCTTTTTTGGGGGATATAGTTTGAATAATTACACTAATGACTTACTTTATAACAACGATGGATAGAATTCAAGCAGAGACGTTTGCTTTATATGTTATTATGCCTGTGCTTTTAACTTATATGTTTGTTGTTTAAATGTGTATTTACATAGATTCATTTATCACAGTTTCAGACTGGTGCATTTGTGAGCATTGTGAGGAATGGCCACAACAAATGTTGAAGCATAAAAAAATGTAGAGTAAAAGCTTAAAAGTGAATTGTCAAGAAAATGTTCCCTATACATCATGAAAATTGTTACATTTATCCAAATCCAGTTATTGGACACACTTCATATCAGATGCATCATGTATCTGACATGAATTGTAAAATAAAATCTTCCCTTTGTTAACATTAATTTCTTTTATTTGTTCAAACTCAGGTATGGGACACACTTTATCTTTATGTCCAAAACAAATCTTGCATGCATCTGACATTTTTATTTTACAAACATCATTTCTGAAATACTTGGTGCTGAATTTACCTTTCATTCTTTATTTCCTTACAAACTAATAACAGTGCAAGGAAAACTGTGTGAGAACTGATTTCTTTCTTTCACATAATATACAGACATGTGGCTTAATCTTTTTATTTCCTCAAGTTCCACTGCATGTGAATTTTTCATTTGATTGCTCTGTAAGCATTTAAAACAGTTTCAACAATGTATTTTGTCATAATTTTCTTAATTCTTGCACAGTTATGGATTCCAATAAACCAAGTGGACAATTTGAGATACATCTGTGTTTGTGTACTTGTCAAAGGTTGAACATTTAGGAAGCCTAAAAGAGTGTGGCTGTGATGTCCAGGAGTAATGATGGCCACAGGAGCTGTCTTGGCATATGGTTATAAATTTGACTTCTATGTGACACTCATCTATAGTTGTGATAGAGGGTTGCTACACTGCCTGCAGACACTCAGCAGATCCTCCAACTTCTTTTCGTGAATGATAAATTTTCTTTCCAGGAAGGGATTTGTGCCCAGTTCATCTTTCTGAGAATTCATAGAGACAAATATCGAGACTAAAATCATAGTTAAAACCATAAATCATTTTTATAGCTAAATATCAGCTTAAATTCTTGTGCTAGCATGTTTCTGATATAAACTATCAAGTACTGACTGTTTGTTAGTAGCTGCAATATAAATTTTGTTTACTGGTGCTCCTCGACTGCTGAATTATTCCACTCTGAGGTGTCATTTTCATTTTCTGACTCCCATATCAATATCAGGATCACACCTAGCAGACAT
>SRHC01001340.1:16216-56273 GCA_004794325.1 Pomacea maculata | reverse complement strand
TGTGGCATCGAGCCTTGTTATTGTATGACACACTCTTTTTGTAAGGCTCGATCTGTCTTTCGGAAAATGATGACAATGTCGAATCTTTTCCCATTTTTTCGTGGCAATCGGGTGCAGGCATGGTTCGGTCTCACATGTAAACAATCCTACTGAAACGTCATAAGGTCACGTGACCGAGAACGAGAGTTCGTCGAAGCAGACGAAAGAGTCCGTGTAATTTCTCTTCTTAAACGCAACATTCTACTAAAAACCTTCAACTTTTTTCACATGAACAGACATGAAAATAGACGAGATTCAAATTGATCCTACTATTTACGAGTTTCTAAGCAGTTTAATTTTCCCTTTAGTATCCCTTTAAAGGGGTACTCAAGGCTTGTGACAAGGCTGTGGCTACAATTACAGAGCACGAGAGCAATACATGAGAAATAAACGATTCGTTTCTCACTTAATTACCACTTATTAGCACTATTTCGGTTGCATATGTTTATAAAAATCGAAAAAATCCAGTGAAATCGACCCTTGTGTCCTTCCGCCGAGTAACCACGATAGCTTCCCGAGATGATCAAGCAGACGACTCTTGTTTTGATGTCAGAGTCTTCTTGTGACGTCAGTCTCTGACAGGAAGTGTCTGTATCATTGCGAAGATATGACGTCAGTTTATTCTATGACGCACTCTGTGTGTAAGGCTTGTAAGGCTCTGTTTGTCGAAAACTGATGAAAAGACAATTTTGAATCTTTTCCCATCTTTTCGTGGCAATCGGGTGCAGCACATTCTCGAGGCATGGTTCTCACTATGGAAACCACACGTCGTAGGGTCACGTGACGGAGAACGAGACTTCGTGGAAGCAAGAAAAGAGTCCCGTGGAATTTCTCTTAGTAAACACAACATTCTACTAAAAGCCTTTAATGTTTTCCACACGAACACACATATAAATAGACGAGATTCAAATTTATCCTACTCTTTACGCTATTCTAAGCACTTCAATTTCTATGACAGATTGTAAGAAAAAGTCGGGTAATGAGAATGTAATTCTGTTCTTTAAAACCGATATTTAAAAGCGTTTTTTCTAGTAAGCGCTAATTGATTGTCCTAAATGATGACATCTGTATTCACTTTTTATGTCTGCAGCTGAAGCTTTAAAGACCTGCTTGACGTAGAAAAGAATCAAAGGGATATTTTACATTTGCTCGATCCCTGGGCAATCTTTTGAAAAAGAAATGTATTCTAAAGTTCTTAAGAACCAGTACAAAAATCACCCTTACATTAGTAGGTTTAAATCTGTTGTGACAAACACTGTATAAATATAAAGGTCTGTTCATTATTAACAATACTACAGTTGTAAACATCCCTATTAGCTTTTCAGTCATATTTTAGCACCATTAAGGTCAACAAGAAACACAAAGTGCTCCTTACGAACCGCCAGTGGCTTATGCTCACATAAACTCGATCATCTATTTACTATCGTGTAAACAGTGACACCCTTCAAGAATCTTCGGTAAACAATTTTCAACTCATTAACTCTGTTTCAAAGTGGAAAAGAATTCATATTTTTTCTCCGAAAGCGTCCCCTATCTTCTTCCCTTTCCCCTTATATTTGTGTACAAATGCAAGATTAATTTTTGTTTAATAGTGTGTTGTATTATCTCCTTATTCGCATGTTTAGCACTTAGTCATCCACATTACTTACAATGTAAATCTTATGTAATTTAGCTCTTTTTACTGTAAATATATCCATAAATTCAAAGAAAGGATACCACGAGAAAGACATTAAAACTCTTTGAAGAATTTAAAGTTTTGTTTACTCACTAAAGTTTTTGACCTCACAAATGATACCGACATCCAGGCAGCTGCTTTTGGTAAGCTGTCTTTTATTACATTGTTGAAAATTTTTTTCCATTCCTTGACACTTCATATACCCAAATTGAAATCGTGAGCCATCGTTTACTAGAAGATACTTCACAGCTGCTTGTCCAGTGCTGTTAACAGACAGATAATTCACATACATGTATGTACAACCTTACCGCATGCAGGTTAAAGGGTTAAGGTTAAAAGACGGTCTTAGCGGTGCGTTGTGTTATAACCTCTACTAATCGAGGTGCCAGCCTTTGCTTATACCTCCCCTACTCTACTAATAAATCCGTATCTCCACAATAAAAAATACAGTGGTATATGAGTACTTGACCACAATCTTGGAATGTAATGTTGAGTGAAAAATTCAACACAGGTACAACGGTATAATCATTTACAAATAAATAACAAATTAAAAGTGTATTACCAGTTTTAATGTCTTTGGTGTATCAGCTGTTAAATGGTCTTTTAGTGTTTGATTATTATTGTCAGTTATATCAATATGAAAGGCTAATTTAGACACATGCCTACCACTCTTATACAACTTGTCATTTGTTCCCTCTTCTAAGGGCTACAACCCTTAAATGAATAAACAACAGTTAATCAATCACGCTCATACTTAGATATAAATTCTTTCTTTAAATTCATCTTTGAATAATGTTCACATCTTTCATGTACTGTTAGCACTAACATGTTCTCTTAGGTGCTAAGGTTTTTGACTAAAATGAGCATGTACAAATAAGTAAGTGAAATTCATGGTATTGTAAAATTATCACCAGTACAGGTCTAGTTTGTTTAAAGATCAATTTTAACGGTTTGCGTTTTTTAGATATCGGTAGATATTGGCGATATAAAACTAAATCATCCTCCAAAACCCATCCTTTAATTGATTTTCCGTTACTATCCGCGCCTGCGAACAACGAGCACCGTTAACAGTGTACTACGTGTATTACGTCACGTTGGTACATCATTCACAACATTGCCAGCCGTCAACACCAATTACAGTAACAGTTCGGGTTCTCTGGAGGTTGAAAGTCTGCATTTCTTGTGCTAATGTAACAGTTTTTTTTAATCAGGAGAAATGCAGACTGTCAGCGTTCAAATAAGCTCTCTTTCTCTATTATTGGTGTTGACTGTAAATATTTTAAGGTGGTCAAGTTGTTGAGAACCCCAAAATATTTTTAATAAAGTGATTGGTCCAGGAGCAAAATATTCAAACACGGACAACTTTAAATGCCGAGATCACACTGTACGCCATTAAGCCATTTAATGTAAAGACCTTAGCACCACATAAGGACTACTGAAATACAGCCGTCGTCTTCCACTCTGCTTTCCTTTTAAATTATACTATAGGATGTTTTGCTTGGAACACGCCTAGAACACAGTAATATAGAGTTTAGATGCTGATTTTTCATGTACCAAACTAAAAATCTTAAAAGAAGTCCACGGTCAATTTTTTTTTTTCAAAATTATAAGAAGGGCTATGGAAACAAAATAAACTTCCTCAAATTTATTGTACTTGTAGTAGACGTACATATTCTTGAGGACACACACACACAGCAAGTTCCTTGCTTTTCGACAAGTGAAAAGCAGTCAATCCTATATCATGTCTGTAGACCCTGTGTTTCCACAGTTTGCAAGCTTCCCTTGTTTCTACCAGAGGTCGCTAAACATCCAGCTTGCAACGGCCAGTAGGTACTTTTCTTGTGCATTATTATTTTTTTCTTTACACAATAGTAGCGAAAAAAAGCTTTCACGAATCGCCTCAACTACGTATTTCAGAGTATAAGTGGTTATTGTGAAATTCGAAACTCAGTCTATGATTTCCTCACAGTTTGCTTTTTTAACTTAAAATCTGACATTTACCTAATGGAAATACAAAATAGCAAATTATAAGACGGATCTAAAAGGTTTGATTTAATCATTTTACATTTCATTTTAAGTGTAATGAGGTAATAAAACTTTGATAAATTTTGATTTTTCTTCTGCGTTCCAAACCATTCAGCCACAACTCCTTGCTCAGAAACTGCATAGTATGTCGCTGCATCCATGCACAGTGAATTGGGTATTAGACTATTTATCGGATAGACCTCAGTATGTACGCTGGAATAATACTTTTACATCTAGTATGATCAACACATTCACTGGAGCGCCTCAAGGCACTGTTTTATCCCCGTTTTTGTTTACACTATATACTTCTGATTTTAAGATTAAAGAAGAGTTATGCCATCTTCAGAAATACTCAGATGATTCTGCTATCGTTGGATGTATATTTAATGACAATGAGAACTTGTACAGAAAGCACATAGATGAGTTTGTGACATGGTGCGATTCTAACTTTCTTGTTTTGAACGCCAGCAAGACCAAAGAAATGATATTTGATTTTAGAAAGAAAAAAGGGATTGTCCATCCTGTTTATATCAAGGATGAAGCTATTGAGATGGTTATAGGGTATAAGTACTTGGGAGTATTGTTAGATAGTAAATTAACCTGGTCTAACCATGTGGATGCTGTCTTTAAAAAAACACAGACAAGATTGTTCTTTCTGCGCAAACTTAGATCTTTTCATGTTTGCAACAAGATGCTGTATATGTTTTATCAGAGCATGGTGTGTAGTGTGTTAGAGTTTGCAGCGGTGTGCTGGGGAGGGAGTGCTTCTGTTCGGGACACTGGCAGGCTGGACAAGCTGATAAGGAAAGCGAGCTCTGTTGTAGGTCTGAGCCTGGAGCTATTTGAACCCCTTGATGAGAGAAGGCTGGCCAGGAAGGCGAGAGTGATTTTGCTCGATCCAGATCATCCACTCCACGGCACACTGACTGAACTACGCATACAACGTAGTGGAAGGTTGTCTATGCCGAGGTGTAGAACAGAGCGGCTTCGTCGTTCGTTCATTCCGGCTGCTGTCAGACTTTTTAACAACAGTATGACCTATCGGCTGTATTCTGATTTTATGCTTTGAGAACGGTTCTGCAGGTTATATGACTGTAGTAGTAGTAGTTAGTGGTTGTTTTTTTTTTAAATATGTTTTATCAGAGTATTTTATGTGAGTAAGTGTGTGGTAGTAGGGGAATGGTGAAGTATGTGTATTATTTTATGCCCCTGTTGTGGACAAATTTTATTTCCGCTGAGGATTATAATAAACTTGTCTTGTCTTGTCTTGTCTTGTAAATAAATTTTATGTATATTCTATGCATGAAAATTACTGAATTAGTTTGTAGAATTAATCTGTAAACCTATGCTGCATACTGCCTGTTTGTTAAATGGTTTATCAAGATCGTAAGGCATAACATATGTCGCGTGTTGTAGTCCGTGTTGTTCTCCCCGTACTGTGCTGGCCTGTCGGTGGGTGGGTGCGCACGGATGAGGGGGATCAAGGGAAAGTTCACACATCCTTTGTGTAACCCTATTCGTCTCGCGAGACCAACCCTACGTACCGCAACGCGGGCGCACGCGTGCGCGCGCGGGCGCCTACGACGGGCGGGCCGTACCGCAGCGAAATTTGAGTGAGCGCCCGCGGGCGCACGCGTACTTGCTCTAGAGGTAGTACGCCACGGGCGCAAAGATGGCCTCCATGGTTGTCGAGTTTGGGCGTGTCGATGATATTCACGGTGGATCTTCTAATAAATAAGTATTTTGCAACAGATAGATATACATGACGATAAAGAAGTGTATTAAAAGTTCAGATTTCATCGTCATGTCTTTCTAGAAATGGTAGATGGATTTGCCTTCGATCTTGAAACTTCGAATCGGGACCAACAGAAAGTCTATTCGTCGTTTGTTTTTACGTGATATGCTTGACTACCGCATTGTTCTTTCTTTTTAATTCTAATGGACTTTTTCCTCTTTAGTTCCCAAATGAATGCCACTAAAAGTATATTGTTTGGCGCTGCAATAGATTGCTTCTATTAATTCGTCGTCGTTGTCAAATATGTCCATCAACAAAATTATATTCTCTACTTCGCTGTCAGCCGCCATTTTAACAGGCGCCCACGGTGGGCGAAGGGTATCACAGGCTCTCACAGGCGTGAGTGAGCGCCCGCGGGCATCCGCGGTGAGCGCCCGCGTTACGGTACGCAGGGCAGGACAACGGCGCTGTCGTCGCGCGTCAGTTGCTCGCAGGGCCTTCACAGGTCTCTTCTTTTCGGGAATGGACTGCAAACCCCTAACCCTTTGACCTTTATCTCCACTTCTTCTTTACATTTTTTTTTTTTCGTGCGCGAGAGGTCCTTGGCGCGTTTTTCTGCCGTTTCTGAAGAATCATCATCCAGCAACTGACAGTGCCGGACGTGGAGGGTGGTGTGGGACCGTGGCCCTGGCGGCCGGCGCTGGTCTCTCCATCACAAGCCGTCTCAGGCTTTTTCCGTATTACCCGTATTCTACATGTTCCTCGTGTTCTACATATCCTACGTATTCGACTTATTCTTCTTGACGTTTTTCTTCCTTCGTCCTTGTCGCTTTATCTCCTTTCGAGCTGTCCCCCATTGTGTCAACCATCCACCCTGCACCCTCGTCAACTCGTCGGCGTATGAACTCGTGACCCCGCTGCGCGAGTGTGCGACTTGCCTTGTGTGGAGCAGCTGGGGTTGGGACAGGCGAGCAGGTGACGTGACCAGCGGCCTACCTACGTCTCGTACCTGGACAAGAGGAAGGAGGGGGGAAAGCTGGAGGAGAGGAAGAGGTGGGTAGGGTTGGGGTTGGGGCGGTGTAACAGGATGAAACTTCCTAGCAGTACTAAACGTCTCGGTTCAAACTTCCGATGGAAACAGTTTCTTGGGTTTATTTATCAAAACCTGCTCAAAGCATATTGTGAGTTGCAGAATTCTGCTTTTGCAATGTTATTTTATTTCGTATGTCCTGTAATGTTTCGTCCTTTACTTTTATTTCAAGTAAACTGCTAATCGAAGATTCACGTGACCGATAGGCTTTATTTTTCTTCGCTTCATGACCAGAGGTTTGGTTTCGCTGCTGTGCCTTCCAATAGTACGCTGATATTTTCATAATATGCTTGTATAATTTTGCTTTTACAGTGTTATTTTATTTCTAGCAAGAGCCAAGTGGAAAGTATTTGATGTGGTGCCCTTATTTACCCAGATTCTGCAATAAAGCTATATTCCAGATGGAATTCCATTGTCAAGCAGCTCTAGCATGTAACATGAGTTATCATTAGGCATCAACGTGCGTTTTACAATTTCATTCACTATCAGTAACATGTGCAGACTATACCGAGACCTTTAGTCCTGCTGGGAAGTTTCATACCGTTACAGCGGCACGCAGGACCAGACAGAGGGCTGCCACTGTACCAATCTTCTTTTCTGTTCTTCTCTAACGGGCTGTGTGTACACCTCGCCTAACTAAATGTTTTTCAAGTTATGATTAACAGCTGTTACAACAACCATGTTGGCAAATACTTCAATATATGATGTACTTTTTGTATATGATTGTATATTTATATTCCTTCTATGCTTATATTTTAGTCTTTTTTAAAAGGAATCAAAAGTTATCGATGGCTGACATTGTCCTTAGCAGAATGACACCAAAACATTCATCAAAAATAGTGAGAGTAAAAATATTGTCCTTCACATTCGGAGAGAGAAATTTTAAACTCGTATATTTAAAAGTCCAGGATGATTGTATTGATAAACTTTTGTGACGTGGAACATCATTATTTTTAATGAGTAAATATAATTTATATGAGCGAGAACACTCCTTTTTTGTGTCTGTCAGTCTGTAGTTAACAGACAGGGCCTCTGAAACGGAGAAACGTGTAAAGGTCAGATAGAGTTGAGAAGTAATGGACATGTATTAAACTATCCGTGACACCTACATGATAGTCAAAACAATATTAAAAGATAACTGGATATCAGCAAGATATTGATTGCGCAAATGAAGAAAATGCATACGAAAGTAAAAAGCGGGAATTATGTGTACAAATAGTGTTTGCCTAAATATAAAAATACTAAGAGGAGGACATATAAAAAGAATGAGAAAGTTCAAGAAGTACACATTCCTTCATCGTTTATATTATCCTACGTGCACAATGGTTGATTATGAGGACAACTGCTGAAAATACATGACATAAAAGTGTAGAATAAAAAGTAAAGGAACATATATTTTGAGATCTGAAACTGATGTGTGCAGTATTGTTGGCACCATCTGTTTTAGCCACATCATACAGTCATCGTCTCCTTGCACTAACAAATATAATGCAAGTTAATTTTCATGTGATACGAGCTCTGGGCACTGATGCCACCGTCGTTTTTACTACTGCAATTATTTTCGATGCTGCCGCACTCAGAAAATAATGTAAAAATGATCCGGGAAGAGTATGTTTTTATAAGGCAAATAATCTTTTTTTTATTTTCTTTCTAATTTAAACACAAACCGTCTGCGTGATTTTGTTCTGAAATACAATAGAAATATTGATAAAGTCGCATGAACGAAAATATAAGTTGCAGTAAGTATATATATATATTCGTTCTCACAGACTGTCTTTAGAAAGTTTCCACAAGTGGAGCCGCTGGCGTCGAGTGGGAGCAACATGATGTGGCCTCTCGTCTTTCTGCTCTGCTTCATTCAAGGTTTTGGTGTTCAAGGTAACAGTGATTGTAATGTACATTGAGAATACACAAAAACATTTACAGTAGACAGACAGAAATATCTTTGTCAAGAATAAAACAGAAGATTATAAAAATACAAAAATAGAAAAAGATAAATAATTAATGTAACGAAATTGTTGGTGTGTTTTATATTTCTAGAGGGAAAGATGTTATTCTCTATGTTAGGAGGGGAACGTCTGAAGCCATACGCTAGAACAGTAAAAGGAACGATATGGAAAGAGGGACGTTTCACATGTTCGTCTGTGTGTTTTATTTCTCTAGAGGTCATATGGGAGATCAGAGTTGGTACATCTGACAAAGTCGACGCTGGAACAGACTCCGATATCTATATTACTCTCCATGGATCTCGCGGATCTTCCACAGAGATAAAATTAGTGAATAACTACAGCACCTTTGAGAGAAATCAGATGGACACATTCCTTGTTACAACGGAAGACATTGGTGATGTGTGCTCAGTGACCATCAGGTCTGCCGGTAATTACTTTTGTCCTGACTGGCATCTCCGAGAGGTAAAATATAACTTTAAAAACCATTCTATGCAGTAAATGCTAATAAAAAACTGAATTGTTGTGCTTGTGTCAAATACTTAGCTAATATAGCTGTCAATAGCACCACAGCATCTGGTCACTGTGCCACGTTCATGTTTTATAAATGTCATGAGACAGTTCTCTTTTAACCTGAAAAAACACAAGAGTTACAAAATTAATAAGAAGTTATTGTTGTAGTGTATTCTTTCTCCACTAAGAGGCTTCTATTGAAGATACTTTATTCAAGAAGACCAAAGATATAAATAATATTTAATTTAGTAATTATGGGATCCATCCGTTGCGATACAAACATCCCAGACAGCACAAAATGTTGGACCAATGTGGTTCCAGCGCTTGTAGGTACTGGCCATCTTGGTCACTGAGAGCTAGCCTCAAGCCAGGATGGAAACGATACAGCGGCCAGTAAGACACTCCCGCTACATGGCTGTCGCCATGGTAACACGCCGTCTGCAGGTAGCCAATGATGGTTGCAGTTGCCATGCGTGACTGCCTTTACAAGAAAATTTCTTAGAATTCATTCGCAAAATGCTTATTTCATGCAATTTTTTCATGTTTGTGTTTTTTTGCAAATTTAAATTTCAATGATACAGAAAAGAGAATTCTCATCGTGTCTAAAGACATTAAATGTCTTATTGCTTATGATTTCTAAGGGTGATTACACATTTGTCGCTAAGCTCGTATCTACCAGACATATACACGTTTTTCTGCTTTTCTGTTGCTCACAGATTGTGGTTCAGGGAAGTACACACAAGAGTTTTTGGTGCGACTGCTGGTTATCAGAGAGTGATGGATATCAGAGGGAACTCCAACCTAATATCCCATGCTCCAGGCAGAAGAAATAGGTATATCCTAGTTACCTATCCGAATATATCAGAAATATATAATGCTAATACTCTTTGTTAAAAAGACCGTAGTTGTTGATATGTGTGTTTCTAAAAAATTCAACTATCCTCTTAAAAATTCACAACTGGATAAACACTGATTTTGTTGGATAAAAGTAATGTGATTAGGTTTTTAAAACACATTTTTTAATGAACATCAGTCTACATTTACATTTATATATCGTCTGACAATGACTGTTATCAGGTAAAACGACGTGGGTGCAGACTTTGAATCCGGCACTGACTAACCAGCATAAAGGTATTAGAGAATCATTTACATACGTATCTATATTAGAAACCAGCAGGTCTGTAATTCTTGCTAAAAATTTACTTATATGTACTTCCATTTTTTTGCGTAGCAAAACCTCTAGCTAAAACTATATACGTAAAATATGTTTATACATAATATGATACATAATATAATGTTAACATATAATAGAGTATACAATATATAATATAGTGTAAAATATATAAAAATATTCAATAGACAGAATAACAATTTCATTGGGCAGACATATTCACATGAATCTGATATTGTTGGTTTGCGTGTTTACGTCTATAACATTTTAAAGTAAAGTAAACACTCTAGAAACTTAGCAATTGTACTTTACAACTGTTTTTGTGTCAAAGTTAATAAAGACGACTAAATTGTTACTTTAAGGGATTCATTGTAAAAACGTTTTAGAACTTGCAGATTTTCTTATTTACAAAGGCCTTAAAGCTATTTATTTGTTTAATGTTTATCATTTTATTTGATGTTCTTCCTTTTTTGTTTTCATGGAACTTACATTGTGTGTGCAGAGTTGATTCACCTGATGGAACAACTTGCTCATCCGCTAACTGGAAGACATTTAAAGATATAAAAATGAACATTCTTTAAAATTGAGACAAAAATGTGTTCTATAGAAAGACACTATATTCAATGATCTACAATTTTAATGCTGCTTGAAAGTTATATTGAAAAAAAATTACATTGTCTAAGTATTATCGACTACAGTCAGAATTCTCATTTAAACTACTTGAAAAAAACATTTAGCAGATAGTTATTTTATATTTGATTATTCTGTCACAAGATGTTATCAAAAGATAGGAAATATACTTGTAACATATACACTAGCCAACTCAAAAGAGTAGTCAACTGTAAACGCTTATGCAAAAGTCTACCTTATAACCCACGTTTTTTTCCCCACAAGCAATTCTAAAGCAAACAATTCTACCAAAAGAAAAAGAGTGGAAAGTAATGTCTAATTTCTCGAAAAAAAACGTGTTCTAAGATTTTCAACTTTATCGTTGTAAATGGCATCGAAAATGCAAGGTGAAAAAAAAAAAGTTGAATCACAATCATTAGTCTTTTGTGTTTCTTTGGTGGCTACTATAGACAAACAACTTATCTACAAACACATACACACATATGTTGTCACTACATTTCTGTTTATCTGTTTATGTGTTGTAATAAGACAAACGTAGACTTAAGGTGCATATGCTCGAAATATCTCTATTTTTCTTTCACAAACATACACGCGTACACACACAGAACCGCTTCACCACAAAAATACAAAAAAACAAACAAACAAACAAACAAAATAGAGCAGATACCATTTTTATTAGAAACTAGTTGTACTTACCATTAATTATGTAGTAATTACTGGGATATTTGAAGTTGTTTACCCGAAACCAACTTCTGAATGTCCGGCTGCATCGTAGAGACACCAGGTCTGAGCACTGAATCGAAATGTTTGTCCATCGAAAAAAAGATTGAGAGACGCCCGTAAGTGGGAATAAATACCTCTTCTTCCCTTTTTTCGTTCTTTTAGGTCTTTTTTTTATTACTAACATGCCGATTTCCTGCATTGTGGGCAGACGTTTCGCGGGCCAGAAGGCTCCGCATCGCGGGCCGGCTATGGCCCGCTGGCCGTAGGTTGGGTATAAGTGCAGTAGACGAAGCGCTGAATAACGGCGAATAAATTTTTGACCGGTTTGTTAAAGTTTATATCTATAAACTTACTTACAACATACACAATTATCTGTATACTCCATCTTAAAGACCATTTTCAAAAATTAACGTGGTGTAAATTTAAAAAATACAATTATTATTGACTGGCAGTAAAAGCAAATGAACGATTGTAACTGTATGCAACAGGGAATTCACTAATCGGAACGACGGTCAATAGTTAGAAATTTACAAAATAAAATTATTTGCACGATTTAAAAAAAGTTAAGTACCAAAGAAACAGAAATGTTTTTAGAATATACATTACAAGAGATATATTTATCTTTTTCTTTTGATTGTCTGTAGTTTGAGTTCAAATCCATGTTCAATTGCGTGTGATGAAGTTTTGCCGCCGGACGTTTCGAAGTCGGACGCTTTGCCAACAGACTTTTCGACGCATTATGTCAGAGAGAGAGAGACATTGATACAATGGCGAAAGAAATGTGTGAGCTAAGGGGCGTCACACACTTGACTTCGGCTAAAGGTCTCGCATGAAATGCCGAAATGAAGTGCGGAAATGTTCGTCGACAAAACGTCCGTCGGCAAAACGTCCGTCGGCAAAATGACTGGCGTCGAAAAGTCCGTGTACCGTTGAATAGAGTAACCGGTAACCGACATTAACATGGCGGTTAGTCACAGAATGTTTGCCTACTTTTAAATATAACGAAATACCTGATTGGTTGAGTTTTTATTTTTCAGTTGTCAAAGGAAGTAATTCGTAAGGAACAAGTCCTAAAGGGTCCATTGCTTGCCTCCCTTATGTATTCATTTATACAGTATATGCACAGCGCGATGTGTTGTACGATGTTACCCCTAGGTTGTACATGTACATATCTGTAGGACAGGGCCCGGGTGGCACACCTGGTGGGACAAATATGATCAATTTCAATTTCATATCTATTGTTTAGTAGTGCAACAAGAGAGGATCGCAATTAAGTAAAGGACATGTTTATGGAGTAGATAATGCTAAACGTACTGCACACATCGGCTCTTGGTCTCAAAATATTATTTCTTTTTCTTTTAACTTTAGATTTTTTCTCATATATTTACAACCGCTGTGCAAATAATAATAATTATAATAATATCAATAATAATAACAACCACAACAACAATAATAATAATCCAAATTTATATAGTGCATTTTTACACTTTTTTAAGGAGGATGGTATATGACAACTTGACAACATACCAAGAAACAGAAGGTTAAACAAGACTGACTGCGAAAAGAAAGAGAAACATAGAAAACACAAATTGGAATCGACTTATTCTTTTTGAGAAGGTGTGCGTTCGTTACCAGCTGTTGTGAGCGTGCAGCCGGTGACGTCGGGGGGGTGGTCACGTGACTATATATATATATGTGAACCAGAAGCGGCGTTAGGACTACGCGGGGCCTGGGTCTGACCATCTGCGGGGGTCGGGGTTAAGGAGTACGTGTATCAACATCCCTATTGATATGACGCCGGAAGCACTTATTTATATACAGTTAGATAGGCTGGATCAATTTACCGAATTAACGCACGAATTTAGTGTTGTAATTGTTTGTAACTTTTCCCACCGTTTGTAACAGTTGCGGCTTTTTCTTAAAGCGAAATAATATGGTGACGATAACTTAATAAACTGCTTGCTATTATTGTCGGGCTTAAAGTGAAGACATGGGTTCAATAATTTGCTTAATTAGTACATAGAAGTGTTTTCTGAGCGTCAATGTTTTTGTCACAACTTGTTTAACACAGCGAGCAATAATTCATAAAGATGACCTCGGGTAAGGTGACCAGACGTTTCGGGATACGTGCCGATGATGGTGTCGTCACCGACAAAGAACGCAGAAAAAGAAGGTGGAGGGGGGGGGGGAACCTTTCCTCTGACTATGTAAATTGCACTTGTTTTTATTTTGTTAACATCACCATACCTTAATTTGCTAAGGATTTATTGTATCAAGCACAACAGACTGACAAATCGTCTGTAGCATTCTAACACAGAGACAGTAAAACGATAAAAAATAATAACAGACTGACATGTCTGATGGAGTCGTTTATAGATAATGATGATGATGATGATTATTATTTATAATGCGCAAGGATCCATTCAAAAGAAAGCTCATTGCGGAAAATAAAAAAAATTAAAAAATTAAAAAATAATATTAGATGTTTACATGGCGCTATTCTCAAGTCGGCTCAACGTGCTTTACCAATCCGACAAGCATGTATAACACACACACACACACACACACACGTTGAAATGCACACATGCAGTCCTCGCCCCCAATCCACACACACACATAGAAATGCACACATGCAGTCCTCGCCCCCAATCCACACGCACACAACTATAATAGAGAAAAGTGTTGGTAGCTGGGATTCGAAGCAGCCATGAGGGCAGTGTCAGCACATGAGGCAGCTGCGTACGTCGGTTCTCAATCCAGTTGAGTGTCGAATGGACTGGACTGCCATGGAAACTTCCAGAGTCCGGCATGCACACACAGATTGCTGGCAGAGGCGTCGCCTCAACACCAAGGCCGTGTACAACAGTTCACAAGACATCAGAAGGTTTCAGTCCACGCTGCTGATACACGTTGATCCTGAATCCAAAATGTAACGAAGCGGTTCAAGATGGCAAACTTTCAAATGTGCAAGTGATGGAAGTGGAAAAATTATTTGTGTAGAGATCGCTAGTCCACAAAGCCATGCAACGAATGGCACAAGACACCCTACGTTACTCCAGATATGATTTGACCTGGAGCTTTATGAATTGCCGAGAACTGGTGTAAGCTTCCTCAGAATAGAATATCACAAAATATTGATTACTAGAGTGTGTTTGTTTTGTTTCTTTCTTTTTTTAAGAGCACCAAATCAACAATTACAACGATAATCGCAAATGGTAGATGGAGGCCAGTTCCCAGATTGTATAGCGCACATCTACACAGTAGGAATCTTTCCACCGACGAATGGCGAGAAGAAGCCGTTACGACGACGCTGGCTTTCGACGGGACAACAGAAGGCCGTAGCTGAACCAATAAGTCCGCAGACAAGCAGATCAAATTGAATTGTACGACCCGGTATCTTAACCTCTGACCCTGTGCCTTGACTTGTCCCAGCTACACGTAGGGAGGGGCAACAGAGGGGGAGGGAAGCAAAGGGTGGAGGGATGCGACATGATCACGTGACTGCGACGTCGAGCTCGGCTGAAGAGAAAAGCTCGATGTACGCGTCACCATCACCGCCCGGAGGTCATGCCCTGTCTCAACTGTCGTCAGTTTAGGATCGCATTACACGTTTCCCTCCTGTTCGTCTGACTTTCCTATTGGGGCCGATCAAATGCCCACCGCTCATGCAGGCTGAGAAGTTAATTAACAGTTTAATCAAAGCTGTTTTTTATGAAAGTAGAGGAATGTTAGTGTTCATAGTTAATAGAGAAGCACACTCATTTTGTCAGTATGAAAAAAAGTGACAGAATTATTTTAAAACTAAATTTTATGTATATTCTGTAATATATATGTAAAATACTGAATTAGTTTGTAGAATTAACCTGTAAGCCGATGTTACATCCTGCCTGCATGTTAAATGGTTATCAAGATCGTAAAGCATAACATATCAGTCGCGTGGTGTAGTCCGTGCTGTGCTTCGCGTACTGTGCTGTCCTGTCGGTGGGTGTGTGCACGCGGATGAGGGGGATCAAGGGACAGTGCACGCGGCCCTAGTGTAGCCCTGACCTGCGGAGCTGTCGTCGAGCGTCAGCTGCTTGGAGGTTCTTCACAGGTCTCATTTCTCGGGACCGGACGACCCTGACGTCACCGTATGCACACTCGCAACAGTTGGTAACGAACACACACCTTCTCGGTCCGCCGAAGACGGTTCGCGACGTACCAATCGAACGGCAGCTGAGCGCAGACCACATACAGAAATCACAAAGACAAAATTCACGTTACAGAACAAACTAATTTATTAACCACATTAAAAACATTAATAGGAAGCAAATATCAAAACATTCTAATACTCACATAAACAAATATATATTAAAAAACAAATATATATTAACGCGAATATATATTAACGCTAGAAATCCAACAAACAAAATTAGGTAAATAAAAATAAAACAAAACAGTTGCACTGTGCACAGGTGAGTCATAAAAAACACTCAGAAGGCACACCACCGCACTTACCGCTGGTCACGTGACTCGCTTCTCGCCGGTCCCAACCCTGGCTGCTCCACACAAGGCTGCCGCACGCTCGCGCAGCGGGGTCACGTGTTCACACGGCGACGAGGTGACGAGGTGCAGGTTAAAGGATCGATAGTCTGGGTATCGTCTGCGTGGGCATCTTAGCGACGCCTTGCAAAGTAAATCGACGTAAAGTGAGACTTGACATGGTCTGTAATAACTGCTTAATAAAACCAGATACGAGGAACAGGTAGAAAACAGGGAATGCGGAGAAGATGCAAAAGCTTGTAGAAAAAAAAATCACAAAAAAACAATCCCTGCAATCAACAAACGGCTCTCCCACAACTGCACAGTTTCTAACAAATATTCTAGTACAAGTATATACATGTGACCAATAAAGCGCCGATCCTAAAACACACAAATCCATTGTAGAAAAACGGGTGCGCGCCACATGGTTTTCATGTTTCTTCCTCCAATCGTATTCGTGCTCTTAGCATTTGATTTCGTTAAATACGTGCAATTAGTAGGCAAGAGATACGATTAAACAAATTGATTATTTACACCAACACGGGTGCTAATGGAAAGGCCAGTACACTCGGCCATGAGAACAGCGTTTGTTTTCTTTACCACCGGCTGGACGCCGGTGCCGAATAGGGGAGCTAGACTTAGCGTCGCGACAGTCGGAGGTTGGTGTGGTCGACCGTGGGAAGATGAGCGGTGGATAGACGATGGGCATCCCGAGTATAGCGCGATGGGGTGTAGTCCTCTAGTCAGAGTTCGATAGCGTCAGAACTAGTTCGATGGAATTGAAAGGGGCCACGTGGCTCGGTAGTATATAAGCTAGAACCGAAGTGTGGTCGAGGCTTTGGCTTCAGAGATGAGCGGCCCGGTGGCGCAACGGTTAGCGCCTGTCACCAATACAGTGAAGGTTGGCTGCCCTGAGTTCATTTCTCGTCTCGGGCACGCTGTTCTTTCTCTGCACGTGGCATCTGTTTACAGGGCTGGCTGCTTGCCGTGATATAGACTTAGTTGCTAGCACGGCGTAACCCCCACTCCCCACAGTGCGAAATCGCCGCAAGGTGGAAGCACTTTCCTACTAAAACAACAACAACGAAGAGATCAGATAAGCGGCCCGGTGGCGCAACGGTTAGCGCCTGTCACCAATACAGTGAAGGTTGGCTGCCCTGAGTTCATTTCTCGTCTCGGGCACGCTGTTCTTTCTCTGCACGTGGCATCTGTTTACAGGGCTGGCTGCTTGCCGTGATATAGCCACAGTTGCTAGCACGGCGTAACCCCCCCCATTCCATAGTGCGAAATCGCCGCAAGGTGGAAGCACTTTCCTACTAAACAACAACAACAACAACAACAACAACATGGTCGAGGCTTTTCCCCTCGTGTTCCAGCAGAGACGTAGTCTCTGAGTGATAGTCAGTCGCAGGCAGCAGGTCTGAAATAGGGAAGCCCGTTCAGTCAGAACGTATCACTACCTGCTGGCACTTGTGATCTGGTGGAGTAGAGAGGAGAGTGTGCACTGTAACCAAGGATTAATTCTCCCAACGACAAGCAATGGAATTTACTGTGTCCGGCAGCAAGACGTGCGAGGCAGTGGTTGGCAGACCCCACCGCGCCACCGATCCAGTGTGGTCATCTACAGAACAGCCTACAGTCACCTCTACTGCGAGAATCGTCGCTGCGCCCATTGCCTGGAGTAACTGGGTGGGACAGTGACAAGAAGTAATCTACGAGACCAGGTGTATGCAGGCAGCTGCACCCGTCTTCAGGAAACAACGACTTCCAGTTCAGAAGTCAGCGCTACTACGAGTATCGTCGCTGCATCCGTTGCCTGGGGCAACCGGGGTGGGACAGTGACAAAGAATCGCCTAGAAGCCCGGGTGTACACCCATCTTCAGGAAGCAACAAGCGAAGTAGTCGAGTGGGACTCTCAGTACGATATTATCCCAGGACTGTGAATTGTGTGTCAGGGACGGACCGCGTGTCCGGACCTGTGTGCAGATATTGTTGTTTAATTGTCTTCGTGTCAACCTAACTTGCTTTTGTTTAATTATATTCTTTTACTTTGTACACTGTCTTGTCAAGTTGAGTGTTGGCGCACGCGGGTGTGACTGCTAGTCAGGACGCGTGCGGACGTGCGTACGGGCGGGGAATTGTGTGTGAGGGCGAAAGCCGGGTGGAGCGAGCCAGCTAAAGAGACCCCTTTCCCCTCGGGCGAGTCAGGCCAGCCTTCTCCCAGCCTAGTTACGTCACAAATGGGGGCTCGAGCCGGGGATTTGCGGCCCTATGCTTCTTGAGGAGTAGCAAGGAATAATGATGATGATGATGACAGAGGGTATAGTTTGTAGTGAGTTTATCGCTTCTGCATTCAGACTAAGGCTCTAAGGAACGTGCCTTAAATTCCATTTAAATCTTTATTGATTTTTGCAACAGTTGTTTTGAACACATTCACGTCATGTGTTGTGTTATCAGGACGATAGTGTACTTGACACGGGTGGCAAAAAAATTGGATGTTCCTCTATCTATCCCTGATATTTATGTGTCTATTTTTACTACTACTACCGTCTTTTTTACTACTGCAATTATTTTTGCAATTATTTTCGTACATTGTGCCTGTCTCAAAAAAAAACTAGGCCCAGTCAACCCAATGATTTCAGACCAGTTGCTCTTACGTCACTTATCATGAAAACGCTGGAAAAAATTGTCAGGAGTGAAGTTATGACTGCTGTTGATAAATATCTTGACCTATAGAGCTGGGAGAGGTGTAGATGATCCAAGCTGTTCCTGCTGAATACTCTGTACAAACATCTGGAGACACCTAGAGCTCATGCAAGGCTTCTCTTTGCTCATTTCTCCTCTGCTTTTAACACCGTGCAACCTCACTTATTAGCAGAGAGCCTAGTCTCAGACTTCCATTTGTCCCATCAATTAACTCTGTGGATCCTGGACTTCTTAACCAACAGGCAGCAAAGAGTTTTCGTTAATGGTACTCTCTCCGACATTACTGTTACCTGTACAGGCTCCCCTCAAGGCTGCTGCTTGTCCCCACTATTGTTCATTCTATATACTAATATCTGTAGAACCACTGTTGATGGAAGCTTTCTTATAAAATTTGCTGATGACACTGCCTTATTGTCTCTCTTGTATGAGCATGAACACGTTCACAGTGGCGCTCTTCCTGCTTTTGTACGCTGGTGTGATGAACATTTTCTTGACTTGAATGTCTCCAAGACAAAGGAAATGATCTTTGACTTTAGGCTTAACAGACCTGTTGTGGTTAATAGCACTATCCATGGTGATGCCATTGAGATAGTCAACACTTATAAATATTTAGGTACTATCTTTAATTAATGATAAACTTAAATGGGATGTGAACACTGACATGATCCTCAGGTGGAGCCAGCAACGCTTATACCTGCTACGGAAGCTTCGGTCTTTCTCTGTCAGCCCAGTCATCCTCACTTGGTTCTATCAGTCCTTCATTGAGAGTCTCATCACCTTTTCTTTCACATCTTGGTTTCACAACCTCTCCGTAGGGAACAGGAACAGCCTTGTCTCCCTTGTTAAGATCTGTTCCAATATCACCGGAACCAAGCAGAGGGATTTAGCCATCTTAAATAAACAGCAAATCCTTAGGACGGCCTCTCGTATCCTAACTATTCCTGGTCATGTGTTGGCGAGTGAGTTCTCACTTCTGCGGTCTGGTCGCAGATACGCTGTACCTGTCTGTCGAACGAACCGTTACCGAAACTCGTTCATTCCACGTGCCATCAACTTCTTCAATTCCACTATCTGTGATGATGTATCAGCCTGAGGTGACCTTGTGCGGGATGCCCACTGAACCTCCTGTTGCTGTGTTGCTATATGAGTGGGTGTGTGTGCACATGTGTGTGTGTGTCGCCAGAATCTGTTCCCTTTAATCACCTACATATAATCTTCCACTAGTGTTCTGTCATCATACCTGTAATTGCCCTTGCGGAATAATAAAGTTGTATTGTATTGTATTGTATTGTATTGTATTGTATTGTATTGTATTGTATTGTATTGTATTGTATTGTATTGTATAAAAGCTGTTACAACAAACATTTGGAAAATCCTTCAAAAATAGTATGATGTAATTCTTGTATTTGATTGTATATTTATATTCCTTCAAGGCTTATATTTTAGTCTTTTTTAAAAGAAATTAAAAGTTATCGATGGCTGGCAAGTAGAATTAGCAGAATTACACCAAAACATTCCTCAAAAATAGTGAGTGTAAACATATTGTCCTTCACATTTGTAGAGAGAAAATTTCCACTCATATATTTAGAAGTGCAAGGTGATTATATTGATAACCTTTGTGACGTGGAACATCATTATTTTTAATGACTAAAACTTGGGTCTAATTGAATTTATATGAGCGAGAACACTCCTTTTTTGTGTCTGTAAGTCTGTAGTTAACATACAGGGCCTCTGAAACGGAGAAACGTCTAAAGGTCAGATAGAGTTGAGAAGTAATGGACAAGTATTAAACTATCCGTGACACCTAGATGTTTTGAAAGTCAAAACAATATTAAAATATAATTGGATTTCAGCAAGATATTGATTGCGCAAATGAAGAAAATGCATACGAACGTAAAAACGTGAATTTTGTGTACAAATAGTGTTTGCCTAAATGTAAAAATACTAAAAGTATGATATATAAAAAGAAGGAGAAAGTTCAAGAAGTACACATTCCTTCATCGTTTATATTATCGTGCGTGCACAGTGGATGATGACAACAACTGCTGGAAATGCATGACATAAAAGTGTAGAATAAAAAGAAAAGGAACATATATTTTAAGATCTGAAGCTGCTGTGTACAGTATTGTTGGCACCATCTGTTTTAGCCACATCATACTGTCATCAGCTCCTTGCCCTCACAAACATAATGCAAGTTAATTTTCATGTGATACGAGCTCTTGGCCCTGATGCCATCGTCTGTTTTACTACTGCAATTATTTTCGATGCTGCAGCACTCAGAACATAATGTGAAAGTGATCGGGGAAGAGTATGTTTTTATATGGCAAATAATCTTTTTTTAATTTTCTTTCTTCTTTATACACAAACCATCTGTGCGATTTTGTTCTCAAATGCTGTAGAAATATTGATAAAGTAACATGACCGAAAATATAATTTGTAGTAAGTCTATATATTCGTTATCACAGACTGTCTTTAGAAAGTTTCCACAAGTGGAGCCGCTGGCGTCGAGTGGGAGCAACAGGATGTGGCCTCTCGTCTTTCTGCTCTGCTTCATTCAAGGTTTTGGTGTTCAAGGTAACAGTGATTGTAATGTACATTGAAAATACACAAAACACTTAGAGTACACAAGCAGAAATATCTTTGTTAAGAGTAAAACAGAAGATTGGAAAAATACAAAAGACTAGAAGAAGATAAATAATTAATGTAACGAAAGTGTTGGTGTGTTTTATATTTCTAGAGCGAACTATGTTAGGAGGGGAACTTGTGAAGCTATGCGCTTGAGCAGTAAATGGAATGATATGGAGGGACTTTTACATATTCGGCTGTATGTTTCATTTCTCTAGGGGCCGAATGGGAGATTATAATTCATACATCTGACAAAGACGACGCGGGAACAGACTCCGATATCTATATTACTCTCCATGGATCTCGCGGATCTTCCGCAGAAATAAGATTAGGCAATGATAACTACATCAACTACTTTGAGAGAAATCAGGAGGACAGATTCTATGTTACAACGGACGACATTGGTGAAGTGTGCTCACTGACAATCAGGTCTGCCGGTAATAAAGATTCTCCTTACTGGCATCTCCGAGAGGTAAATATTACTTAAAAAATCATTAAAATGTTAATAAAAAACGGAATTGTTGTGCTTGAGTCAAATACTCAACTAATGTAGCTGTCAATAGCACCACAGCATCTGGTCACTGTGCCACGTTCATGTTTTATAAATGTCATAAGACTGTTCTCTTTTAACCTGAAAAAACACAACAATTACAGGAATAATAAGAAGTTATTGTTGTAGTGTATTCTTTCTCCCCTCAGTGGCTTCTATTGAAGATGCTTTTGTCAATAAGACCCCAATATATAAATGATTTTTAATTTCGTAATTATGTGATCCATACGTTGCGATACAAACATCCCTGACAGCACAAAATGTTGGACCAATGTGGTTCCAGCGCTTGTAGGTACTGGCCATCTTGGCCACTGACAGCTAGCCTCAAGCCAGGATGGAAAGAATACAGCGGCCAGTAAGAAACTCCCGATACATGGCTG
The DNA here is from genome assembly GCA_004794325.1 of Pomacea maculata. NCBI lineage: Eukaryota > Metazoa > Mollusca > Gastropoda > Architaenioglossa > Ampullariidae > Pomacea > Pomacea maculata. Next base: position 33,944 of record SRHC01001340.1, on the reverse strand, counting down.
TCACCATGGTAACACGCCGTCTGCAGGTAGCCGATGATGGCTCGCAGTTGCCATGCGTGACTGCCATATGTATATATGTCGGCACACTGCACGACCAATCTGAGCTTCCAGTACGATGATAATATATACATATAAATATATATGTCTAAGACTGCGCCCTAGAGCTTTAATTGTAGCAACGCTGTCAGTCCTGTATTTTTCCATATTGGGCCAAAATATTTTGACACGACTGTACCATGATAGAAGGCATAGTTGTAGCCGACATGGCTCAAACATTACAACAATATTTCTCCAAGATTTATTTCATTTAAGGGACACATTTCTTTAATCACATCACAGTATTTACGCTAACTGCGGTAGATAGCACAACTGATTACCACGGACAACATTGTTTACTGTTCAGATTAATATAAACTTTGCAAATTTATTAACACTTATATTTCATTAGTTAAGCTTAATACATTTTGAACAAAGCATTACACATGCGCGAAGCCCCCCACGGAATTTTCAGGTAAAGACTACTTTGCCTAAACCTATGGCAGCAGGCAGACAATATTTCCAATGGCACCTGACACACCGACTGTTATTTTACCTGTTCTCACTTTAGTAATACTACATCCTTTAGGATAAAGACAAGTGAGTTCAATGCTTTGTATTAGCCTTTACAAGAAAATTTCGTAGTATTCATTCGCAAAATGCGTATTTCATGCAATGTTGTGATGTTTGTACTTTTTTGCAAATTTAAATCTCAATTATACAGAAAAGAGAATTCTCAACGTGTCTAAAGACATTAAATGTCTTATTGCTTATGATTTCTGAGGTGATTACACATTTGTCGCTAAGCGCAAATGTACCATACAAATACATGCTTTTCTGCTTTTCTGTTGCTCACAGATTTTAGTTCAGGGAAGAATACTGCAGAGGTTTTCGTGCGACTGCTGGTTATCAAGGAAAACTGAATATCAGCAGGAAATCAATCCCGAAGTCCCATGCTCCAGGCTGAAGTAAAAAGTATATCCTAGTTACCTATCCGAGTATATCAGAAATATATAATATTAACACTCTTTGTTAAAAAGACCAAATTTGTTGCTATGTGTGTTTCAAACCTGGTATATTGTACATCCTGTAGAAGAGTGTAGATGTTTCTACAACATTCAACTATCCTTTTGCAAATTTCCAACGTGACTAACACTGATTTTGTTGGATGAAAGTAATGTGATCACGTTTTTAAGACAACATTTTTTAATTAACGTAAGTGTGCATTTACATTTATATACTGTCTGGCAATGACTGTTATCAGGTAAACTGAAGTAGGTGCAGGCTTTGAATCCGGCACTGACCAACCAGCATAAAGGTATTAAAGCATCATTTAGACACTCATATCTATTTTCATTTAGAAATCACCAGGTCTGTCATTCTTGCTGAAAAATGTAACTATATGTACTTACATATTTGCATTGCAAAACCTCTAGCTAAAACTATATGAGTAAAATATATTGATAAATATTATGAAACGTACTATAATTTTAAATATAATATAGTATACAATATCTAATATAGTTTACAATATATCAAAATATGCAACATACACAATAATAATTTCATTGGGCAGACATATTCACATGATATTGTAATTGTTCGTTTGTGTGTTTAAATTAATGCAAACACTCTAGAAACTTAGCAATTGTACTTTACAACTATTTTTGTGTCAAAGTTAAAAAAGACGACTATATTGTTACTTTAAGGGATTCATTGCAAAAACATTTTAGACCTTGCAGATTTTCTTATTTACAAAGGACTTAAAGCTTCTTATTTGTTTAATGTTTATCCTTTATTTGATTTTCTTCCTTTTTTGTTTTCATGGAAGTTACATTGTGTGTGCAGAGTTTATTCATCTGATGGAACACCTTGCTCATCCGCTAACTGGAAGAGATTTAAAGACATAAAAATGAACACTCTTGAAAATTGAGACAAAAATGTGTAGTATTGAAAGACACTATATTCAATGATCTACAATTTTAATACTACTTGAAAGTTATTTTTAAAAAAATTACATTTTCTAAGTATTATCGATTACAGTCAGAATTCTCATTTAAACTACTTGAAAAAACATTTCTCAGATAGTTTTTTATATTTGTTTATTTTGTCACAAGATGTTATGACAAGGTAGGAAATATACTTGTAACATGTACACTAGCCAACCCTAAAGAGTAGTAAACTGTAAACGCTTCTGCAAAAGTATATCTTATAACCCAAGGCCTTCTACCCCACAAGCAATTATACAGCAAACAATTCTACCAAAAGAAAAAGAGTGGAAAATAGTGTCCAATTTCTCGAAAAACACGTGGTCTAAGATTTTGAACTTTATCGTTGTCAATGGCATCGAAAATGCAAGGTGAAAATAAAAAAAAGTTGAATCACAATCATTCGTCTTTTGGGATTTGACAAAAATGTTTTTGGGTGGCTGCTATAGACAAACCACTTATCTCCAAACACATACACACATATGTTGTCACTACATTTCTGTTCATCTGTTTATGTGTTGTAGTAAGACAAACGCACACTTATGCTGCATATGCTCGAAATATCTCTTTTTCTTTCACAAACATACACGCTTACACACACAGAGCTCAATGACACACCACAGAAACAATTAAAATAAATCTTAAAGCCTCTTTTTCATCGTTTTCTAATGCTCAATCAGTACATAGGGAGAAGTGTGGTTGTTACCAGTAGACCAGTGATGCCCAACCTTTTTTGGCTTGCGTGTCATAAACCGCTTCACTGCAAAAATACAAAAAAAATAAAAAAATAAAAAACAAAACAGATACCATTTTTATTATAAACAAGTTGAACTTACCATTAATTATGCAGTAATTAGTGGGCTATTTGAAGTTGTTTACCCGAAACCAAATTCTGAATGTCCGGCTGCATCGTAGAGACACCAGGTCGGAGCATTGAATCGAAATGTTCGTCCATCGAAAAAAAGATTGAGAGACGCCCCTACGTAGGGATAAATACTTCTTTTCCCTTTTTTCGTTCTTTTAGGTCTTTTTTTTATTACTAACATGCCGATTTCCTGCATTATGGGCAGAAGTTTCGCGGGCCGGATATGGCCCGCTGGCCGTAGGTTGGGCATAACTGCAGTAGACGAAGCGCTGAGTAACCGCGAATACAATTTTGACCAGTTTTTTAAAGTTTAGATCTATAAACTTACAACATACACAATTATCTGTATACTCCATCTTAAATAGCATTTTCAAAAATTAATGTGGCGTAAATTTTTTAAAATACAATTATTATTTACTGGCACAGGGAATTCACTAACCGGAACTACGGTCAATAGTTAGACATTTACAAAATAAAATTATTTGCACGATATTAAAAAAATTAAGTACCAAAGAAACGGATATGTTGTTAGAGTATACATTAGAATAGAAATATTTATCTTTATGTTTCTATTGTCTGTAGTTTGAGTTCAAATCCAGGTTGAATTGAGTAACCGGTAACCGACATTAACATGGCGGTTAGTCACAGACCTTTTGTCTACTTTTAAACATAACGAAATACCTGATTGGTTGAGTTTTTATTTTTCAGTTGTCAAAGGAAGTAATTTGTAAGGAACAAGTCCTAAAGGGTCCAGTGGTTGCCTCCCTTATGTATTCATTGATAATATGCACAGCGCGATGTGTTGCAAGATTGTACCCCAAGGTTGTTGTACATGTACATATCTGTAGGACAAGGCCCGGGTGGCACTGCGCGGGGTGGGTCAACTATGATCAATTTCAATTTCATATCTTTTGTTTAGTAGTGCCACAAGAGAGGATCGCAATTAAGTAAAGGACATGACGTGGTTAGAGTAGATAATGCTAAACATACTGCACACATCGGCTCTTGGTCTCAAAATATTATTTCTGTTTCTTTTAAATTTAGATTTTTTCTCATATATTTACATCATCATAATCATCATCATCGTCGTCGTCGTCATCATCATCATCATCATCATCATCATCATCATCATCATCATCATCATCATCATCATCATCATCATCATCATCATCATCATCAATTACGTTGATACCTGCCATTATCGATGAGAGGCAGTAGCGGTGTAGTCTCTCATTGGGTGATCTGTTCAGTCTCTGTCGACCTCGACCTCACCCACCCTTCACATATCGATGAAGAACCGCCTTTGATTTTGGTGCTTGTGAATGTAGACACGTCAACAGTTTAAAGATTTTAAATGCGAGAACATTTTTCGTCTTATTTTTTACCACCTGACAGGTCATGCTAGTGGGATTGTCGTACTTTTCAACTTGGGTTTACTTTGGCTTCTACTCTTCTTTGATTGTATGCATATTTTTTCCTTCTGATTACTATTTTTGATAAGCGCGTGTGAGTAATCAGACCAAGTGATTGAACTGGTCCTTAGCCAGACAGTTTTTTCAGTAGCACAGATGAATCAGTTACTAATATTTTCAGGCTTTCAATCTGATTGCTGGTCTCGATCACGTTTGTATCACGTGCATAATCAAGGTCGAGGTCAAACATTTTGAGACCTTGAATCGTAATAGGAAGCACCTGACCTCTTGGAAAAGGAAATATGGCCCCTTGAAGCTAAACACGTGGTCCCAAATGAAAAAGGATGCCCAGAACCGGCTCCGATGGATCGGTGTATTCAAATCAAATCAAATTAGACTTTATTGTCTGTCAAGGACAGAAATTTTTCTTTGGCTCACACATACATACATTTGCAGCCCTATGCTAAGAAGAAGAAGAAAAAAGGAAAAAGGAGATGAAATAAGGCAAAATAAGAAGAAGGAGGATAAAGGAAGGATGAAGAAAAGAAGGTGGAAGAAAAGAAGGATGAAAAGAAAAAAGGAAGAAGGAAAAAAGGTTTCAATGAAGGTAGGAAGAAAGAAAGAAGAAGGAAAGAATGTAGAAAAAAGAGAAGAAGAAGGGACGAGCCGACAAAAGGAAGAAAAAAGAAGGAAGAAAGAAGATAGAAATCAGAAAAAAAGAAGGATGAAGGCAGAAGGAAGAAAGAAGATAGAAATCAGAAAAAAGAAGGATGAAGGCAGAAGGAAGAAAGAAAGACGAAAGAAAATAGTAAAACTCAGTAAAGAGAGCAAGATATCCCTCGTTGTCAACCTGTTGATATTCATGCAGATCATCAATCAATTGAAGGGATACTCAAGGCTTGTGATAAGGCTCTGGCGACGGTCAAACGTTTCAAAACTATATTTAGTTACAATTACAAGCAGGGTTTGAATTCGTTATCGGTGATGTTTCGTGAGTTAATTTAGGTTTTAAAATGAACTTTTCAAAGGACAGTTTTAAAAATTATAGAAAACAGTCTGTCTCACTTAGTTATCAGTCTTGGTCCTATTTCATGTATAGAATATAGACGAGATTAAAGTGGATCCTACTCTTTACGAGATTCAAAGCAGTTTTTTTTTTGCCTTTACAATCCCTTTAAGTTTAATTTCCCAGTAGTATGTAAACAATTTACAGAAGTTTTTACCTCCTGACTCTCGGCTGCTGACGATGGCATATCTGATGTATTACCTATCAGGTAACACCGATAAAGGTTCATTAATAGTATTGTCAGTCTTTTTAGGCTAAAGTAAACTGTGTTTTGCTCTCGCTGTTTTGCTTTTTCGTGTGTATGCATGATTTGTTTCTGCTACACGTTATTGTGATTTTGATACATATATATATAAGGCCATACGCTTGTATGAGCAGTATGACGATGCGTGATTCTTGTCTTAGTTTGTAATCTTGTACGACTCTCTTGTTGTGTCCATGTGTAGTTAGTTGTAGCTACAGGATGTAATCATGCGTCTGATTGGCTGTCTGGCCGCCAGAGACTGAATGTCGCAAGGACACGGAAGGCAAGAAAATTGGAGCAGGTACAAGACAAAAATAAAGTGCTATATCTGGTTTTCCGCTATTTTGAAGTAAAAAAGACAAAGGATTGGCTGGGGAATGGCGAAAGAGAGACAACAGTATGTGTGAGGGCGCATAAAAAAGTTTGTTTAGAGAAAAGAGTAAGATTTTAGGCTTGTTTGTTATTTATTTTTGACATAATATAGTTTTACAAACTTTTAATTAACACCCACAATAAAATATATAATGTACAAACAGATTACAAAGCAATCCCCGTTTATTATGTTGTAATAATATAAATAATAGTGAGACTTTAGGAGGATAGTGTAAACACAGAAAACAGTAAATCAGCGTTGAATCGTTACGCTAAGGTCGCTGGTGTGATTCGTGTTGTTTATTTCCTTGGACTGTATTGTTCTTATACAAATCTTAAAAGTTGGTATCGAAACACTCAAGAAAATTTAGAGTCGAAGAAAGTCAACGTTTGCCAAAAGTTTATTGCACCTTTATATGATTAACTTAAACATTTCGAGGTAGTAGTGCAGGGGAGACAATCACCAGTAGGAGAGACCTTTACAGATATTATCACCATGCCCGAGTCCGCTGAAAAGTAAAACAACAGGGTAGCAGTGTTGTGTATTGGCAGTTTCCTGTATAATGTTAAAAAAGTCAAATGAATTTACATGTTAAAGGAGAATAATGAAAGGTAGCAATCCTTGTAAAGGTGACAGGCTTCTTCCCCTTTTTACAAAATGAATTTTTCTTGTAAGGCTTTCTATTTGTGTGTGTGTGTGATAATAGATACAAGTCAAGAAAGAACAGTTTTTTTTTCTCGGAAGAATAAACACTATCCACATTGTACGAATACTAGTCATGTGATCTTTATATGGCACAAGAGGAGTTTCAAACGAGAGGCATTGTTTTGAATCTTTAAGCTTGTCCACACTGTGGTTAAAGAATCTTAATACGAGAAATAAACAATAACCAAACTCATACAGCATACATGCAGAGATAATCTTTTCAGACCGTCATGCATAAACACCAGTCTTTGACAAGTTTCTATAAAAACCTGAAGTGGATTGTAGAGATGCTAGCAATATTCTAGGTCTTTTATTTAAAGAGAAAAATTTGCTATTCGTTTTCTGAATAAATGAGTAAATAGGAATACTTTGCAACAGATGTCCTTAGGGACTAGTTTACTAAAGTTATTTCGGAATGTAGGAAAAGGAACATTTAGTAACTGGCTATCTGTTAATATGTAATTGCTGCTGGCAATACAAAGCCAATTTTTTCGATTTTGTGTAGTCTGATCAGATTGTCAGACTTCAGGAGATTTCCATCAGGATGCCAAATGTCATGACTGTAACCTCTGGCATACCAGACTGACATTATGTTGCTCCCAGTTGAGCGCCATCGGCTTTTCTGCTTGTCGGTGAGATATTTGGAAGAGATGGTGTGCTGAAACAGGATACTGTTATCAATTTCTGCACTCTAATTGATACATAAATTGCAAAATAAAGGTTTTCTTTTAATTAATTTGTCGATTCTGATCTTTTAAATAGAGCCACAGTTGTTGTCACTTAACTGTACATCATTTCAATAAAAATTATGCATCAAACGTTTTACATAATATTTCCCATTTCTATTCCTGTACGAAAATCTACTTTGAAACACCTACAAAATACTAATTACAAATTTTTTTTCTAAGACACACACACACAAAGTGATAAAGACACACGTTGTAACCTAATTGGACAAATGTTTCTCTAGCACGACAGAACTTTGCCTAACAATGCAGGTAATGTGCATGTAATATGTGTGAGATAAATTTACATTTACTAGATAATGCCATACACATTCATATCTACAAACAAGTTAAAATATTATGTAAAAAGGAGTATAAGAGACTGTATAAGGATCAAGAAAGAATTAAAAAAAACTAAAGTATGTCAGTTTCATAAAGTCTCTTTGAAAGTGTAATTTTTAAACACTTACCTGTTACTGGTCTTTCTTCTGGCGGATGGTAAAATGGCGTTGGTCACATCAATAGAGAAATAATGAAAAACGGAAAGTCGCACTGCTGACGGCAACAACACGCAAAGCATTTGGCAACTGTTGTGTAAATATGTCATGATCAAAGTGTTACACAGTTATTTGTGTACACAGAGGAAAACGTGTTTGTAATGCTATTATACAACTGAGTTGAAAATACTTTTGCACTAGCTACTGGACAATGAGGGTAAATATCAACCTTGAACACTGAGTGTGAGCTGGGCAGATGAGGTCAGCGGAAGTCTGTCGTCATCATCAACGGTTTTAGTGACGACGGTACAGGTGTACACACCGCTGTGTGTCACGTGGTCTGCCGCTAGGATCCGTAACTCTCCAGTCGTGCTGTTCACTCTTCCTGACCACGTGATGGACGCGGGGGGAGGGTTGCTGTCAGCTTTACACCACAGGGTCACGTTGTGTCCAGGGTTTAACTCAGAAAGACTTGACAAGGGCTGTTGTTCCCCGGTGTTGTTAGTCCATGTTATTGTAATCAACGGCTTATCTGTAAATTAAAAAAAGATATTAGTAGCTGCTTCCGTCGTAATTAGCAACATGTAATGTGAAATAGTAGGAGGTTGAAATACAATGCATAACCCAGCAATAGGAGAATAATAAGTTTTTAAAATTGTTTCCTTGACATAAATTTGTTTTTATTTTACAAAAATATTCCTGCTAGGTATCAAGTTAGAACGTTCTTCGTTTTTACTTTCTTATACAATATGGATGTTTATAATAGGATCCATGTGTTGCCATGTTTCTTTGAGTTCCATTAAATAACAAATAAAACAATATGCAAATAAAAATGTAGAAACACGTTTTTCTTTTTTCGGCTTTTTCTGTTTCATTTTATGAGACTTTTTAGCTATTTTTGTGAACAGTTTTCCGAGGTAAATAACTTTATATTTAAGTTAATCATTATTGTAGACTCTACAACAAGGATTACGCCCTGTCGGTAAGAAGACAACACTCTAGGTGCCATCAGAGGCTACTCACAGTAAACGTTTAACACAAAAAGTCCACTCTGTAGGCGTTCACCAAGACCAGAGGCACCGTCAGGATTAGAGGCTTGACAAAATACTTCACGCCCATTGTACTCTCTCGTTAGATTATCGTAGAACAGACGATTTCCTCGAGAAGGACCATCACGTTTGCCTGACCATGTGTATTCAAGTACCTGAATGTACTTTCGTGGTTTTACACACATTAGAACTCCCTTTGTTCCTTCCATAAAAGGGTACTTTTCGGTCTCCGAAACTATATAAAGTGTGTAATCTGTGACAAATAATACACAATCCACAAACATAAAATGTCCATTCTTAAATACTTAATTATTCTTAAATAATTCAAAATTATTTAACAGGTAATGGTGTCGTGTGAAAAGAAAAAGGTCAATAATGTTCCATTTGATTACGATTAACCGTAAGAGTAAATAATTAATTAAACAAGAAACAAGTTATTTATTGTCAAGATACATTTTTACCATTAAAAATGGACTGAAAGTTCTTTAAAATAACACTAAATTATATAATAAGATTGACAAGCACAAAACCAGACATACAATACCCTTCACTTCAAAACAAACACAGGATATAGGGGGCATACGTACAGGACATATAACATACTGACAGGGGGAAAAAACTATACGGGACACTAGATGGTGTGAAGATAAGCAGTTCCTAGCGGTGTTTTTTCTTTATACTAAGTACACAAAAATAATTAGGTTGGAATGTTTCATAAGGTTATGGGAGATAAAAACAATGAAATATAGTCATGTAAGAATTCACTATATGGAGCGGTAAAATAAATTGTAAAGTAAGTTTACACATATTAAACGTTATGTAACACAATTTTACCTTTGCTGCAAACCACGCCAACGTCATCGGCATAGCATTCCTTCGTACTTTCATTCCAGCCACACTCAAAAAGACTGTTTTCGTTACCATCACAAAAAAATGCAGCTTCAAGTAAAGGGCTTGTGTTTGCTCCAAACACCCGACCGTCTACCAGTGCTGCACCATTTCTAGTTGGGAAAGGTTATATTAACACAACTGTCTATGGGGATTCCATAAAATCTTTAAAAAATACATAAAATTATAGAAATAAGTTTTTCAGCAATAGCTAAATTGACGTTTTTATCATCATCATCATCATCATCATCATGTTCAGAGACGTTTTCGTAGCATTATGCAATCCCAACGCATTTTTTAAAAAATAGATACAAGAAATATAAAGTATTGAAATGTCATTGACCATTTGACGGTGATCCAACTACCATGATAATGTATCTTTACTCCTGTGTGTGTTAAATGTCTGTGTGAGTATGTATACCTGCCCTTGTGAGCAAAAGAAAAATTTCTGTCTTGGTATCCTCGACAGACAATAAAGTCTGATTTGATTTGATTAATATTAACAGTATATGCTACCCTCTATGATATATCCCAGCCTGCAAAACTAGTGGGCCAGTAGTGTGCCCCGAGGGGCCCACTATTATCCCTCTACTTTTGAAGGCTGAGATATTTATTATTTGTACATAATACAATAATAATAATAAAATCCCTAATGTTAAAAGTCTATGTTACACTCTATGGTATATTTAGTATTGTTGGTACCGACTTAATAGGTTGTTTCAAAACGAAAAAAAGTTATCTCACGAGGTTAAATTGAGTTGTCTGCAGATGACTGCAGCAGTTTTTTCGTTGTTTACACACACTGTGCTAAATTGTTTACTTCTAATCTCCACTTCTACACGGCCCATGTTACTGTCTGTACGGCGAGTTCCTGTCAGTCGAAGACCTGTAACAATGAGGTGAAAGGTCATCACGTCCATGTCGTCTGCTGTGTAGTTGTTTTCAGGTCACAAACTTAAACAACAAGAGTTTAAATACTTCTAGGTTGTTCTTCTCATCGCTTCTCGTAAAGGTTGCATTTTACTATTACGCACATGATCTTGTCAGAAAAGAGTAAACCATAATTTAATTCAGCTTAAGGCAATGTTTAAATTTTATGTTTTCATGACTTCTCTTAGGATGTAATGAGTTTAAGTTTTAGTATATTAAAAGCTTTATTTTTCTCCTAAATTAAAAAAAAAATAGTCTTCATACATGTGCAATCGGGAGACTTGTATAATAAGCTATTTGCAATTATCGGTGAAAAAAATTTCTGTGACACATCGTAACAAAAAGTCGTGTTATGAGAATGTAATTCTGTTCTTTAAAACCGATATTTAAAGGCATTTTTTTTAGTAAGCGATAATTAATTGTCCTAAATGATGACATCTATAGTCACTTTTTGATATATTCAGCTGAAGCTTTGGAAGACCTGCTTGACATAGACAAAAAAATCAAAAGGATATTTTACATTTGCTTGATACCTTGCCAATATTTTGAAAAAATGTGATCTAAAGTTCTTAAGAGCGAGTACAAAAAATACCCTTACATTAATAATTTTAAACCTGCTGTGACAAACATTGTATAAATATTAAGGTCTGTTCATTATTAACAAAACTACAGATGTAACCATCCCTATTAGTCTTTCAGTCATATTTTAGCACCCGTAAGGTCAACGAGAAACAAAGTGTTTCTTACAAACCGCCAATCATCTATTTACTATCGTGTAAACAGCGAGACCCTTCAAGAATCTTCAGCAAACAATTTTTAACTTATTAACTCTTCTTCAAAGTGGAAAAGAATTACTTCCCCCCCCCTCCCCGAAAGCTTCCCCTCACTTGTTCCCTTTCCCCTTATCTTTTGTGTGCAAATGCACGATTATTTTGTGTTCAAAAGTGTGTTATATTATCTGGGTATTCGCATGTTTAGCAATTACTCATTCTCATTACCTACAATTTAAATCTTATGTACTTTAGCTCTAGTTACTTAAATATATGCATACTTTCAGAGAAAAGATACCACAATGAAAACATTAAAACTCTCTGAGAAATTAAAAGTTTTGTTTACTTACTAAAGCCTTTAAACTCAGAAATGATACCGACATCCAGGCAGTCGCTTTTGTTAAGTTGTCCTATATCGCATTGTTGAAGATTTGTTTCCATTCCTTGACAATTTACATAGCCAAATCGAAATCGTGAGCCATCGTTAAATAGAAGAGACTTAACAGCTGCTTGCCCAGTGCTGTTAACAGACAGACAGTACACTTACATTTATATACAACCTTACCACATGCAGGTTGAAGATTTAAGATGCACTACGGTCCTAGCGGTGAGAGGTGTTATAATCTCTACTAATCGTGTGGCCACTATTGGCTTTTACCTCCCCTTAACCACTAAGAAATTGTTCTCTCCCCAGTAAGAAATACAATGGTACAAGTGCACTTGACCAGAATCCGTCTTGAAATGTAATCTCGAGTGAAAAATACAACACAACGACAAGGGTACAATCATTTACAAATAAATATTAAATTAAAAGTGTATTACTAGTTTTACTTTCTTTGCTGTATAAGCTGTTAAATGGGCTTTTAGTGTTTGATTATTATTGTTAGCTATATCTAGTCAGCCATGTCATTCTAAAGGCTAATTTAGACACATGCATACCACTCTTACACAACTTAATTGTCATCTGTTCCTTCTTCTAAGGGCTACAACCCTTAAAAAAATAAACAACAGTTAGTCAATCACGCTCATACTTAGATATAGATTCTTTCTTTAAATTCATCTGTTAATAATGTTTACCTCTTTCGCGTTCTCTTAGGTGCTAAGGTTTTTGTTCAAAATAAGTATGTACTTATGCGGTTTCTGAAGCGTTTAATATTTTACAGGATGGGTTTGCTAGCCCTACGCCCAACCCTCCTCCTTAATCCGGGCTTCGGACCGGCAGGTATGTACATATAGGCAAGTGAAATTCACGGTATTGCAAAATTATCACTAGTACAGTTCTACTATGTTTGAAGATCAATTTAAGCGATTTGCGTTTTTTTTTTAGATATCGGTAAATATCAGCGATATAAAACTAAATCAGCCTCCAAAACCCATCCCTTAGTTAATTTTCCGCTACTATTCACACCTGCAATCAATGAGCACTGCTAATAGTGTAGTGCGTCACGTAGGTACACCATTGACAACATTGGCAGCCGTCAACAACAACTACAGCGACAGGTCGGGTTCTTTTGAGGTTGACAGTCTGCATTTCTCGTGTTAATGTAACAGTTTTTTTTAGAACAAGGAGAAATGCAGACTGTCAGCGTCCGAATCATCCTAACTGCTGCTCTCTCTATATCATAGGTGTGGACTGCAAGCAATGTTGCACCAAAGTGACGTAGTAAACTGTTAGCGTGACGTAGTACACTGTTACGGCGCTTGTTTGTCGCAGGATCAAATTGAGTTCTTTGCTACCAGATAATTAATTGACAGATTTTTTTTTTTTCAAAATAAGAAGAAGGGCCTTGGAAATAAAATAAACTTCCTCAAATTTATTGTACTTGTAGTAGACGTACATATTCTTGAGCACACACACACACACAGAGCAAGTTCCTTGCATTTCGACAGGGGAAAAGCAGTCAATCCTATATCACTATATCATGCAACGGCCAGTTTGTACTTTTCTTGTGCATTATTATTTTTTCTTTGCACAACAGTAGCGAAAAAAAGCTTTCACGCATCGCCTCAAAACTGTTTTTCAGAGTATAAATAAGCGGTTATTGTGAAATTTGAAATTAAGTCTCTGATTTTCTCACAGCTTGCTTTTTTAACTTTAAATCCGACATTTACATTAATGGAAATACAAAATAGCAAACTATAAGACGTATCTAAAAGTTTTGATTTAATCATTTTACATTTCATTTTAAGTCTAATGAGGTAATAAAACATACATTGGGTGGTTTAAAAACGTTTTAAGGCTTTAAGAACAACAAAAACAACAACAAAATGTATCACGTGATTTTTAAACTTGTTCTTTAAGAAAATCAAGCCCCAAAGGTAGGAATAACATAATAAGCACATTCATATTATAACTTAAAAAAGCCAGCAACGTACGCAATTAAAAGCTTAAGAGAAAGAGACATCAAATAGAGCATTACTATTAATTTTTTTTAATGATAACAGACACAGGTGTTGTTTACCAATTTTCTAAATAAAAAAATTATACAGTGCATGCATGCTTGACATCTTGCTGTTGGATGGTGCGGTGGTAAAACAATGGATAACTGACCTGTTGAGTCCCAGCATCCTGAGCGCCACCTCTACTTCGTTCTGTCCAAATCCACCCTCACACACTGTAGTCCATTCTCCGTTGACCGATATTTCTAGACGTCCTGCCGTAGACGTCCCGCCATACAACCGGGCTGTCATCGGTGTTGCTGTCACAATACAGATGTGGTTATCTTGTTAAATCGTGTCTTTTTGTTGTCTTTTGTGATTGACTGCATTAGACACACCATGTGCATACATTATTCCACTCCTAGCTTTGTTTTGAATAAGGGTTTGGAAGATTAAGCCGATCTCACCAACTACTGGTACAGTTAACGAGAAGCAATACAAAATAGAGTTAGAGTTCTCCAGTGAGTTCCCACTCCTAGTTGAGGCAACCTTAGCTAGGCCAAAGGACATGACAGGTGAGACAGTGGGCATTATGTGCAACATCCACGACATGCGCCATCGCAAATGTTGACGTGGACTGTCCATAAGCGAAAGACAAGCTAAAAGCTGCATGTTGCATGTCCTCACTTCGCCCGGTAATATTGGGTTATAGTATAATGTTGGTGTCACCTGATCCGCGTGCACACCACACAGTGGCGGGGTCTTCTACCCTTGACCAAAGTGTGACCGCCAACCCAGGCGTAGACCGAGACTAACCCTATAAACCATCCCCGTAAATTACAGTTCAGCAAGGTAAGGATTGGGTGATGGGAGAGGTTAGTCTCTAGATTACAGACAAACTGTGTATACAGTGGAGTATGTTTTACTCTTCTATTAGTATGCCCTGCATGTAGGTATAGGTGTAGGTGTATTGATTGATGTTATGTGTGACGTTTAAATTTAGCATAAATTATAATGTTCCTTTAAAAATTTGCTGAAGTCAATATGAATGTAAATGTGTGCGTGATAAGGTGACTGTGTTTTTTTATTACTTGCTGGTGCTTCCAACGAAAGAAAAGCAACTAAGCTTCTGTCGTGGACAGTAACAGAGACTAAATATTATTGTATTGTATCATATTGAAGATATTCTCCTTTATCAAAATTTGTAAATGTAAGATATAAAAACTCCTTGTGTCATTTAAGTTCTTTTCTGTAGATGAAACTAAAATAGAAACATGACGTGAATCTGTTTGGCTTTCCTGTTATTGACTGTTTTCTGTCTGTTAATAATAATAAACAGAAAAATGATGAGGATGATGATGAGGATGATGACACACTTTAGAACTCACTTGATTTCTACACTAATTTGTACAAACACTAATTGGAAAGTAATAAAGCGATTAACAACACGGTAATTAAATTTTTAATTAAACAAAAAATACTGGAGTAACTGTAAATGTTTAATTATTACTGGTTTACGTACTGATGTTGCACACGACGCCGACATCCTGCCAGTGTTCACAGTCGTATCTGTAGAGCCCCCAGTGTCTACACTGCGCCAGGCTGGTTTCGTTCCCCACACACTGCAGGTCGTGGAACAGAACAGGACCAGAGCCTGCTCCGTACTTGGCTGACCCCACGGCTACTGCTGTTGTGCTGTCCGACATCAGAAACGAGAACAAGAAGATATAGACATTGAAAACATACAGACTTTTGAATATTAATGAAGAATAACGTTTGTAAATACATATGCACGCACACACACTTATACCCGTTTGTGCAAACAATTTGGGAAGGAGCTGAGCGTGATGGGCTGCCGGAATATTAATTATTAAGAAAGTAAAGTGTTCAAAATATACTATTTAGTATAAAATATTGCATGGATAAGAAATATAGGACTACAGTTTTATAATGCTGGTTTTAAAAACACTGGATATTGACTAAAAGTGACAGACATGAGTAAACGATACCAACAAATAATCTGCATCTGTGTCTTCTATAACTCTGTGGGTAGCTTGTAGGAGACTAAACTTTTCAGGTTCCAAGCGAAGGAGAGTTGAAAAATTTAAACTTAAAGGAACTATCACAATGGCACGAGCAGGAGTGGAGCCTGCAGCTTCACTTGACTAATGATGAACAACTCTGTCTCCGCTCTAATTCACAGATTGAAAACTCAATTTGTCAATGAGTATTTTATACACCTGAAGGTAAGCCTTTATTAAAAAATAACACACGAGTTACAGGTTTACTCAGGGAGAGTATTTTGCAAACTTCCTTTTACCCTTTTTTGGGTATGCTGCATAAGTGAATCCTGGGATCATGCGGCCCTTTCACCAAACTCATTGTAAGTACAAGGCTGCCCGACTCAACTGATTTCTGGCTCTGACACCGCTCGTCTCCCATTGCCAACTACATTTAGAGTACATCACCTGGAAAGACCCTGTTGTGAAGTCTACTACACGATGGAAGAAACTCTCCTTCCTTTGTCATTTCGAAGCACAGGGCTATAGTGATGTGGCAGTGGTGTAGGAACCAAAGGTACAGTCACCCCCTCCCACCTAAAATGTTCAGCGTTGTTTTGTCGTTCACTGTCAGCATAGAGCTTACCCTTACCCCTCCACTCTTAAATTCTTGCAGTTTCCTACTTGCACGGTTAGTACTCACACCAGTAATCTCTTTGACTAATCCCTTTCAAAGGTACTTCTTTTAAAACTAAAAAAAACATCTACCGATTTCTGCTGGAAGTTGTGTGCACGTGATGCCCATACAAAGGTGAAGGGTAGAACTACAAATCTTAAAATGGACAACTCAGTCCAAGCTGTCATAAAGTATCTGAAAAAAAAAGGAATGACACCCAAGGGAATCCACGAGGACACAGTACAGACACTTGCTGTGGACTCCTCATCCTTGCAACTGTGAAGAAGTGGATTGCTGAATTCATGTAGAGCAGGGTCTGTCAGGAACGAGGGTTATGACTCCTGACTGTAAAGTACGCGCAAATTGACCAGGGTTGTCTCTCTTGGACGTTGCTAAACTGAGTATGTAGCTGTGAGTATGAGTCAATATGAGACTGAATCCAGTGTTAACGGGGGCCGCAGGGTTTTCACTGTGAACTGTATAGCAGCAAGAGACCTCAGCAGGATGAAAGCCGTGTGCGCTGAGCGAGAGTAAGACAGAAAGTGGTAATGGTGTAATTCCATGCCAATACAACATATGTTACAAATTAACTCTGTAAAGAATGTTTATAGTATTTGTATTTCTACTTGTTGATTCCTTTCAAGTCGAGTTTATTATTTTTAGCAAGTTGAGAATTCTCTGTGTTAGAATTCTTCGAATTAACTTAAGACAATGCTGCAGGAATAACGCCTAGGTACCGTTGAATCTTCCTAGTAAGTTTGGGCGGACCCGACACATGTCACCAGTTCAGCGAAGAACAGGAGGAACATTGGGGTCCTTCCGAGCGTAACGGAAACCACGCTGAACTTTGACTTGATAGAGAGGTGTTTCATTATCGTCACGTGTTCTTCGCAGTGTAGCACCGAGTGTGGTGTTGGTGTTAGTGTCGTGTCTTTTGTGTCAAGGGAACTAATTGTGGATTAAGGTATCAGTGGGGAGCCCAAGCGTTCCAGTGAACTTTAATCAGGAAAAGACTGTCGCGTGTAGCGACGAATCCAGCCGCTCCCAGCGCTGAACAAACCAACACGCACACAAAACGACATATATAAATACATATAAATACATATTTAATGAAAACAAAAAAAA
>SRHC01001340.1:0-16191 GCA_004794325.1 Pomacea maculata | reverse complement strand
AACCAACAAAAAACACAAACGCCTCACAAACGGATGCCAACCGACCCCCACCCACAACTCCAGACAGTTCCGTTCCTGCGACAGAACCGCAGTGACAACCAAGTCAATAATAGGCACAACCGTTTCTTCAACGGTACTAACCACACAAGTCCCCGTTTCTTCACGGTAATAGCGACACAATGAAACCTTCCTGCTTGGTCGTTCCTCTGTCCCTCTCCAACTTCTTCATTTTACAAAATAAAAAAAAACGTCACGAAACAAAATTACGTCAAACTTTATTGACGCAACAGCCCCCACCTTCCCCCAGGACCAAGACTCAGGCCGAGCAAGCATGCGACACACGACAAGGACTACACTTGAAAGTGAGAGTTGAATAAGCTTATTGCATTCTCATTGTTAAAATGAGCACAATATCAGACTTCAAATACTTTTTTTTATTAAAAAAATTGTGATCATAATACATGTGTATGTTTATTTGCATGAACAATGAAATTTCAAATAAAAAACTTGATTTAGGGCGTGTAATTGGTATTCAGCTGCGTGGATCTTGAATGAAAGATTACACTTATAGAAACAATTACACTAAAGTTAAAACTAGAACCTCAACTTATAAAGGTCGCAGTAATTCTATAAATGTTTCTTGGTAACTGTGATTCAAGAAGTAAACATTAGCGTTGTACCATAATATGTTTAGATTGTTAGAGACAATATCTAGCTATTATAGGAAAGATTTTTAAAGTACGTGCTCTTCTCTCCTACCTCCTGGTGTACAGTCTAGTCCCGTTCTACTCCTATTGTTACTTTAAAAAAAAAAACTTGTCCAGAAAGGATTTTTTTTTTAGGCAGGGATTATCTTCAAAAATCTTGTACTTTCGTTTATTCGCTAACTTATAATAGGGATACATTTCTCCTATTAAACAAATGTGTTTCTGTGGAGAAAAAAAGAGATAATAGCTTTTAAATTGAAATGTGTAACATTACATACCTGTTAAATCCTAGCATCCTGCAGGCTACCAAGGCCTCTTCCGTTCCAAACCTACAGCCACACACTGTGTTCCAAGTTCCGTCGTACAATATCTCTAGACGTCCTGCGTCTGCTGCGCCACCAACTACACGAGCTGACATCTGCTGAGCTGAAATTGAACGAATTAATAATACAGTGAATTAATACAATACCTTCAACTATTTATTATTATACAGAGAACATTTAATTGTGAATGTTTTTGTTTTAACCCAATGGCAAAGCCTTTAATTCGTTACATTTACTCTGGTATCCCCTAGAACGGTTAGTAAACTAGACTATCAAGTGGCTGACTGTTCAGTACTAGTATAGTTTTGTAGGCAGTTTTAATCTCCTGCCACTGTGACATAAACATTTCCTATCTTTCAAAAATTTGCATAAACATGTACCAGAAATTTTGCTGTTTTTTTTTTTTTTTTGCTTTTATGTCTAAAATAATAAAACACTGATTAGAAACTCTTTCTAAAATTATAAAGTATGACGTTTTTATAAATACTACAGGGTGATTTTCTTGTTAAAAGAGGACATAAAAGCAAAATAAAAAAACTGCAGGTTACTCGAATCAATTTATCTTTTTTTAACGTGAAAAATCAAATATTAACAATTTTACGTAACAAGAAATCAAAGAAACATGTCAAAAAAGTTAAGCTATGTTAATTTACTCCTAAGACATTATTTTCGGTTTAAAGGATTTTTTCATTAAAAAAATAATTAAAACTAGACACGCTACACCACATTCATGGAACCGCTTTTCCATACCGCACAAATTTTGTTTCCAGTCCTTTATTTTAAAAAAAAATTATACAATCAAATTTAAATAAGTCTCAATAAACCAATTAAATAATAAAGTCTTTATATTACTGACATTAACACCTGGGAGTGAATTCTCTTAGATAGGGTAAACAGAAGGCAGTTTCGTGATATTCAAAATATACAAGGCCAAGACATTATTAAGCCTTTGAAAACAAATCTGAATGCGTCCTATGCCAAATATATAAATAAAGTGGTAAGTTATTTTACATTTTCTTTACTGTTAAAAGTCTCTTTGTTCGAGTTCTGTTGTGCGAGTGTCAAAATGCAAAACGAAATCAGTTATGTTTACAACAGGTGACTGATAAGCGCCTGTAACAAAAACATTTTTCCACAAGGCGTTTAAACCAGGGGTGATCATTCATGTCATCTTCATGTTCTTTTTTTTCAAACATTTATTATCTCTCTCAGATACATTACACAAAAATTAATAACAAAATTCTTATGCATTACAAAAAAGGAATATTTTACAAAAATGAAACATAAAATCAAACATATCCACATAGATTAACATTCATTTTAAGAATTGATAGATCCATATTCACAAAAACCCTGCAATGTCAAATTTTACACAACATAAAACAATGTATGTAATCTTTCCATGTCTCGCACAAATCAAGCAATCATCATAAAAAGCACCTTGGATCCCATATCAAGACATATGTAGTTTTAGGTAAACATAAAGTCATTTATATATATATATATTTAGTCTAGTCAACAAGTTTTTATATGGTAACCAGTGTTTAGCAAACCTTTCTTCCTTTGTTTGTAAATACTGTGGGATGACTTTTTAAAGTATATATATATATGCTTTTGCGAGCAGTAAAAATAAATCAGATACACCATCTGTCTCAAAGTTATTACTGCATCCAAACAGAACCAAATGTTCACTGATAGTTATCTTTGGAGCATTTTTGTAGATTTGTGTAATATACAATTTTGCAAGTATTTCAAAAAATCATTAATATATTGCCATTTCAAAATATATGATAGAAATTTTCTTTTTCATCTCTCCAAGGGCCACAGACGTTATCATCTTCTATTCCCTTGTAGAATAATATTACTTTTGTCCTCAGAGTTCTATGCATCACTCTGATTTTGAAGCCATTTAATATCTTTTTAATATTAATTGATTAAATTGTTAACTAAATAAATAAAATAATGGAGTAGCTGTGAATGTTTAATTATATATACTGGTCTACATACTGAAGTTGCACATGACGCCGACATCCCGCCAGTGTCCACAGTCATGTCTGTAGAGCCCCCAGTGTTCACACTGCGCCAGGCTGGTTTCGTTCCCCACACACTGCAGGAAATCAAACAGAATAGGACCAGAGCCTGCTCCGTACTTGGCTGACCCCACGGCTACTGCTGTTGTGCTGTCCGACATCAGAAACGAGAAGAAGAAGATATAGACTTTGAAAACATACAGACTTTTAAAATGAAGTTTAACGTGTGTAATTACACACTCACACACACACTCAAGCCCGCACGTGCTAACGGACACGTTGCGGTAGAGCTGCCCTGCGTACCGTAACGCGGGCGCTCACTCACGCCCTAAAGAGCTTGTGATACCCTTCGCCCACCGTGGGCGCCTGTTAAAATGGCGGCTGACAGCGAAGTCGAGAATATAATTTTGTTGATGGACATATTTGACAACGACGACTAATTAATAGAAGCAATCTATTGCAGCGTCAAACAATATACTTTTAGTGGCATTCATTTGGGAACTAAAAGAGGAAAAAAAGTCCATAAGAATTAAAGATTATGTGGAAAGAACAATGCGGTAGTCAAGTATATCACGTAAAAACAAACGACGAGCAGACTTTCTGTTGTTGTGGTCCCGATTCGGAGTTTCAAGATCGAAGGAGGCAAATTCATCTACCATCTCTAGAAAGACATGACGATGAAATCTGAACTTTTAATACACTTCTTTGTCGTCGTATATATCTATCTGTTGCAAAATACTTATTTATTAGAAGATCCACCGTGAATATCATCGACACGCCTAAACTTTACAACCATGGCGGCCATCTTTGCGCCCGTGGCGTAGTACCTCTCAAGCAAGTACGCGTGCGCTCACTCAAATTTCCCTGCGGTACGGCCCGCCCGTCGTAGGCGCCCGCGAGAGCACGCGTGCGCCCGCGTTGCGGTACGCAGGGCTGATCGTGATGTTAATTTCAAGAAAGTAAAGTGTTCAATACATACTCGTCATAAAGTGACAGACATGCGAGTAAACTATGCAAACAATGAATATACATCTGTATCTTCTTTCACACTGCGGGTAGCGTGTGGCAAAACAAAGTTTTCGGGACAACTTTGTGTCCGAAAGAATTCAAATTGATTGAAAGCTCAATTTGTCGCAATTCGGTTATTCGAGCTGCATGGTTGTTTTAATTTGATTAACGATTCGCATTGTTACTACACGACGGAGTAATCTCGTTTTCCCTTGTCATTGTATAGCACAGGGCTTTAGTGATGTAACGGTTGTGTAGAACCACAACAACAGCCACCCACCCCTAAAATGTTCAGCGTTGTTTTGTAATTCATAGTCTTTACAGAGTTTATCGTCATCCCCTCCACTACCAAGTCCTAGCGTCTTCCTGCACCACTGTGAAATGTAGTTAATGATGTGATTGTGTGTGTGTGATTTACTGGCACGTTAGTACTTAACTACTTCTATGACTCTCTATGACTAATATCCTTTCCCAAACCACTTCTTGTAACAATGAAATAACTGCCACAAATTTCTGTTTTAAGTTATGTGCACGTGAGGCTCATACATAGGTCAAAGGTAGTGCGACTAAGTACTGCTCTTCTTCGTGTGACAAATGACATTCTTTGTAGTGTCAACTCTGGCAACTTAGTGCTGTTAGTATAACTTGACCTGAGTAGTGCGTTTGACACCATCAACCACCGCATGCTGCTCCAGAGATTGTCGTCAGAGGCTGGTATCCAGGGCGCTGCACTGCAGTGGATTGCCTCCTATCTTGCCGAGAGATCTCAGAGAGTGATTGTCGGCTCTGCAAGCTCTGAGGCAGTTCCTCTGGTGTGTGGCGTACCACAGGGATCCGTTTTGGGTCCATTATTATTTTCGCTATATGTTTCACAGCTTGGAAGGGTCATTGAACGCTTTCAGATGGGACGTCAGTTCTTTGCGGACGATACACAGATTCTGAGCAGTTTCCTCCCCGACCCGGCAGTGGCTAGGGTTGCGCTTCAACGACTTGAATCTTGTTGTGTTGCGGTGAAGGCGTGGATGACCAGGAATCGTCTTAAACTCAACGACGACAAGACAGAAGCGTTACTGTGTGGCCACAGGGCCAGAAGGGAGCAGATTGGCATTAGTGCCGTGCAGGTCGGTGATGCCTCCATAGCCTTTGCTGACTGTGTACGGGATCTAGGGCTGTTTATTGATGCAGAGCTCTCCATGTGCAACCATGTCAGTTCTGTTGTGGCTAAGTCCTACTACTTTTTGAGGGCTTTAGGTAGACTACGGCCCATGCTGACTCAAGCTGCTGCAAACTCACTTGCTGTGGCTACCATCACATCACGATTGGACTATTGTAACAGTGCATTGTGGGGTATACCTGCTACTCAGTTGGATCGGCTCCAAAGAGTTCAAAACACAGCCGCCAGGATTGTCACCCGTGCAAAGTCGTCCACTGAGCACATCACCACGATCCTACAGAGTCTTCATTGGCTCCCAATGAACAAGCGCATTGACCACAAAGTACTTTCCATTGCCCAGTCCTGCATGTCTAAAACTGCTCCTGACTATTTGCAAGAGATAGTTCCTCCTTACCAGCCGTCACGTGGCCTGCGCTCAGGCTCTCAGTCACGCTTCTGTCTCCCTGCAGTGGAAGACACCAACAAGAAGCGCACTGGAGCCAGGGCCTTCAAACACGCGGCACCTAAGCTGTGGAATGCTCTGCCATCGTCACTCTCCACCATCACCTCACCAACCACGTTCCGCAAGAAACTGAAAACCCATCTGTTTCTTTCAAGCCAGTCTTAAACTACCAAGAAACACTTCTGTCCATTTTTTACTTTTCCTGGTGTTTTATATATTTGTTCACTTTTTTGTTCTTCATTTGTTCTTTTTTCTGCGCAATGAGCATTCTTCGGAATGGATACCTGCGCATTACAAATCGCCATCATCATCATCATCATCTAGTGTCTTTTGTGCCAAGGGAAGTAATTGTGGATAAAAGTAACAGTGTGGTGTCCAAGCGTTCGAGTTAACTTGGATTAAGAAAGCACTACAGTTGAAATTAGGTGTTCAATAAGCTGATTGCATTTTCATTGTTATAATGAGCACACTATCAGATGTTAAATAATTTTATAAAAATTTTTTGTGATCATGACACATGTGTATGCTTATTTGCATACACACATGTTCTTTACGTTAATCGTTTTAATCACTGGCTTTCTTCTGGAAATTAAAA
This sequence comes from Pomacea maculata, assembly GCA_004794325.1. Taxonomy (NCBI): domain Eukaryota; kingdom Metazoa; phylum Mollusca; class Gastropoda; order Architaenioglossa; family Ampullariidae; genus Pomacea; species Pomacea maculata. The sequence goes on along the minus strand of SRHC01001340.1, from coordinate 9,912 downwards.
AGAAAACTTGATCGATTCCGTCTAATCGGTATTAATCTGTGGAGGAATGCTGGATAAAAGATTACACTTAGAGGCAGTAGAACTAAAGTTAAAGGTAGGGTTAACTAATGCAGGTCGCAGTAATTCTAGCAAGTTTTTCTTAGTAGCTGCGATTCAAGGAAAAAAAATCAGTGTCGTGCTATAACATGTTTAGATTGTGAAAGAGATGTTATCTAACCAGTCTAGAAGACCTCTTTATACAAGTCTACTTCTCTTCTACCACCTGGTCTACAGTTCAGTCCAGTTCTACTGTCACCGTTAATATTCAAATATATAAACTTAGTGTTTCTCGAGTATTTTGTTTTCTTGAAGGCAGATAGAAACCTTAAAACATTGTACTTTTGCTTAGTTCTTATCTAATTATAAGGGCAAAACCCTCTTATCAAACAAAAGTTTGCTAGTAGAGCAAATGAGATAATAGCTTTTCAAACGTAATGAGTATCATTCCATACCTGTTAAATCCCAGCATCCTGCAGGCTACCAAGGCCTCTTTCTGTCCAAATCCAATGCCACACACTGTGCTCCAAGTTCCATCGTACAATATCTCTAGACGTCCTGCGTCTGCTGTGCCATTAACTACACGAGCTGACATCTGCTGAGCTGAGATTGAATTAATTATAAATACACTAAACTAATATAATGCGCTAACTTATGAAGTTCTAAATTATTAAATAGTACTGCAGAGTTAGTTTCTTTTATTGGAACCATGAATTGGAAACCACATATTAAAACTACCGGTAGCTTTAATAAATGTCCCTGATTTTCTCTTCAGGTTTCTGCTTATTATACTTATTATACTTATTAAAGATTTATTATACTTATTATACTTATTAAAGATTTTCTGTAGAACAAAAATAAACACGTCATAAACTCGAGACAGCTCTGTTAAAGCCATGAGACACCGACATCTCCAATAATAAAAAAAAAATGGAAAATAATGAAATAAGAAATAAAAAGACCAATCATTCTCAAATGTGATATTTAAGATTTGTGCAGCATGCATTGCAAAAAGAATTAAAACAAGTTTCACCATCTCTTCGTGAAAGATATCTTGGGGATAAAATTGGAGTGATATATGACCTGACTCAACATTTCAGTGTAAATAAACAGCCTCGTTTACTAATATACCTTCACTTTAAATAAACCTTTGATATTAATAGTTGGAGTTTTATGCTTGTATGTTAAACATTAGCTGAACGTTTTATACCGTACAAACAAATTGTGAACTAGATAAATACCGATTTTTAGCTCTAGGTATATATTTATATATAAATTCTTTTATGATTTGTTAAGGCAGAAAGATCAGCAATATCCATTGCTATGCATCAACAAATGCAGCAGATGTAGAGGGAAAAGAAGACTTGTACAGTTCCCTGCAGTCTTTGCTTGACCACACATGAAGAAGAAATCTGAAGATCATTATAGAAGACCTAAATGAGAAAGTGGGAGATGATAACACCAACAGGGAAGTCATCACCGGAAGACAAGGCGTTGGCACCTTTAATGAACACGGGGGAGCTCTTTACAGACATCTGCACTTTCAATTCAAATGTCATATGTGTCACTGCGTTTACAGTTAATCGACAGTGGAGAAGGAGTCTCCAAGATCGTCGAGTACGAAGAGGTGCAGATATTGTTTCAGACCACCAGCTCTTCGCGTCAGTCTTTAAGATTAAGCTGAAGTTCTTCATTGACCAAGCAGGTAGACCACTAAACAAGTTTAATACTCAGTACCTGAGGAAAAAACACAAAACGCATTTACAGGGCTTCTGCTTACGCAAAAAATTGCGTACAGTACGCATTAAAAGTTCAGAGGACCCCTTCAATTTTCGTCAATGGGGTCCCAGGGGACTCCTTCAAATTTGGGCGAAGAACAGATACAAAATTGGGTAAGTGTATGTCTGACATCGTAGAGACGTAGACCAACCTATTGTTGTCGTCTGCTGCAAGGCGAGAGTAACTTCCCTTGCACTGAGTTTGTTTTCCCTTACCGTGAAGAGTTCCAAAGGCCGATATCTTCCCACCGGGGGGTAAGTGAGTGGTATCGTCCGTGCGAGGGAAGGTAGGAATACAGGTAGGAGTACACGAGGTGCGGACTGCCATCGGCCAGTCGTCTTCAATTACTACCCGGACAAAAGGCGGGGTGGACATCACAGGCACTGCCGACTAGCATGGCAATGAATCGTCTCCCTCACCCAGTACTTGCGGTAGGGTCTGAGCGTTGATGCGAAACGACTTCTATCTGAACATTCTGTCGGGGTTAGGACTGACTGTATTCTCCACAAACAAACAAAACTAGAATTTATAAAGGAGAGAAGAATGAACAGCGCAAATGACACAAACATAAAAACAACTGAATTGATCGAATAATGGTCGGGTTAGATAAGCGAAGAAAGACACAGTGGGGGCACTATGTTGCAGTCATGAATTGTTGGCCATTTGTAAAAGTTCAAAGATTTTACTCAAACCGAGGTGTACTATAGGTCAGTCCTCAGGAGCAATGAACTGAAAATATTAAATATTATTATCCCCTCTTATGAGTAAAGAAAGATGTAAGGAAAGACAGTATGTTCAGACAGAAGCCGTTTCGCCTCACTTTTCTTAGACCCTACATCAAGTACTAGTCGGCTGAGAAAGGCGTTTTATTGCTAAATATAGTTTGCAACTGAAACTCGTTTAATTTATTTACACAGTTTCAAACACCTTCGATCTTCCTTCATCTCATGATTTACGTAACATTCAGAATCCACTGAATGTCACTGAGCTGTGGGCGTGACGTCATGCCGAGGTTCGCTTTTCTACCTTGCACCAGTTTTTTTTTATCCCAACTTTTATACCTTTAGCAACGTGCCACCTCTCGTTGATGTTTCTTACAACTCTAGTTCTCACTAACTTATTAATTGCCAGGTTACGGTCGAGAACTTCCTCTTGAATGATGGCATCTGAGGCATTCATACTTTCATACATCCTCTCCCATCCATCACCAGGTGCAGCTTATTTAACTTATTTCAAAGATGTCGTTGACAGCGTGGTTAAATTCATTGCCTTAGAAATGGAAAGAAAGTGAGCACTCCAAGTACAATGAGCATAAGCTCATCACAGATGCTTGCACAGACATCATGGCACAGAAATCTCGCCGTTTCTGACTAGACATTACAGTGCTTGGTGTGCCTGAAAGGCAGTTGAACAAAGTATGTTGATTTGTTGATTTTTTTTCACATTGTAAAGGGACCCCTTAGAGTTAGCCTGGGACCCCTTAGAAATCTGAAGAAGGGGTGCATGGGACCCCAAAGAATTTCGCCTTAGCAGAAGCCCTGGCATTTAAAACTTTAGGTAAAGAATAAGTATAAAGCCTTTTTAGGACTAACAGAAGAATCAGTAGACGAACGCTGGTCAATATACCAGACCATTTCAAACACAACCTGCACCTATGTTTAAGGGAAGATTGAAAGGAAAAACAAGGAATAGATGACTACAGAGACCTAGGCAATGATTGAATCATGAAAGCAACTGAAACAGAAGCTCGACCAGTGTCTCGACCAGATAGAGAAGGAAGGTCTCAGAGCTGAATATTGGGAAGCCAACCGCCAAGTGAAGAAGTGTTTCAAAGAGGACAAGAGACGCTTCATCTATAAATCGACACAGGAAGCAGAAACAAGCTATACAGGAAAACATGAAGTTACTATACGAAATAACATGATCTGTGACAGGCATGAGCATTGACCCAAACGAGCCGGTGAAAGGCAAACACCGCAAAACAACAACAAACCATGCAGATTAAAGAACCCGGTGGATGGAACACTTTCGAGAGATCTTGAATCATTCTCGTCCACCAGCCTTACCTTACCTACCATCAGCAACTAAACAACTTCATTTCAGCATGAAGCCCTCCCTCTAAGACACAGAAACAACAGCAACAGTTTAACAGCCCCTTCTACACAAGATCTGTGAGCAAAACTAGTACCTACAGATTGAAAACTAGGACACTGGGTCAAGTTAACAAAGAAAGGAGAGCTCTCTTAGTGCAAAAATTGGAGAGGATTATGCTGCTATCTCCAGCGAAATCCCATAAATGTTAATACTAGAGAGATTGAGACCGGAACTAGCAAGGACTGGCCAGGATAGGTATAGGATAGCATAATAAAAATTGAAAGAGAAAATAATAAACTGCTTTTTAGATACTTCAGAAGGTGCTTGTACACATAAGACGAATGCCTGTATCACAATACAATGAAACATTGCAAATAAAAAAAAACAATTAGAAATTATAATCCATGGAAATCAAGTTAAGATAACAGACAAAAACCAAACAGTTCTTAACGTTTAACTCTTTCGCTACGTCAGGGTTCAACGAGGTCACACTGCCTGATTTGTATGGAAATTCACCAGTTCTAAAACATCATAACAAAATAACTGTAAGAGATAGAAAAAAAATGCAACTAATAATAAGAGATCAAACTCTGTGAAACAAAAATTTTCACATTTGAATCCTGCACGAACAGTCACTTAATAGGTAATCCAAAGCAAATTAGGTAGGTGTAATTGAATTAAAAAAAATTCAAACAAGGTTGAACAGGATATATCATGCTAACACAAGTTACACCTCCAGGAATCGCACTTTGATAACCGCATTTAAACTTGAAATGAATAAACATTGTTCTTGTCTAAAAAAATCAGATTGATGCATTTAATAATATTATTATACACAGGCAACTTCAAAATTAAAATGCAAGGAGCCATTGCTTTTTACAGCTCGAAACATTTAACATTTGCAGGTTACAATAAAATGATCTTATTGACAAACGACTAATTCGTTATTTTATGTGCGGCACTACTTACCCACACTGGGCACCAGGAGAACAGAGATCCAGTAAACACTGACGGCCCTGTACATCATGATGCTGGCTGTCGATATGTTAAAGATGATCGTGTGTCTGACTGACAAGACACTGGACAAACATCGCAGTGAGACAGCTTTTATTCCACGTCGACGAGGAAGTCATTAACGCTGAGCCTTCGCATTGGCTAACGATCACGTGCCTAATTTTGATTGGATGGCTGTCTCTTCTTTCCTCTTCTGGTGAATGGGAGGTGCCAAATGTATTAATGTAAGTAAGCCTTGTGTGTTTTTATTCCAGATATAATTTGTAGTAACATGTATTAATGCTTTTTAAAGCTAGTCCATAAGCAATGTTTCAAATCTATTGGATATATAATTATGTACATTAGAAAATTATGATGGAGAAACCTTTCTCTTGACAAAACAAAGAACCACAAAATGGTCTATATTCAAATGAAAAAATAATGAACAGCCATAAAACTTATAGCTATATTGTATTTGTCAATTCTGTAATCATATAATTTAAACATCACTGAAGCGATTCATTAAATCAAATGCTCAAACACAGTAACCGTTTTCGTGTCAACAGTGTATCGCCTGCTTACTTTAAGAACAAGTAAAAATACGGAAGTATCAAGGTGTAGAGAACTAGCGTTAATCAACTATATTGTTCATCTTACTTGCTTACATTACAGAGATCTCACACTTAAACCTTATAAACTCATTCATTTTAATACTTTTCCCCCCGTCAGGCACTTGAGGCGAAAACAAGTGATCTCCATCTGCTGCTGTTTCTTGGGGGCTGTCGTAAGTGAGAGGCCTCTACCATTGAGATACCTGTAGACTATTTACCTGTATGTTTCTTTGGGCATCTCTCTAACCCAGCTATGGCCACCGCAAAATTCTTCTGCGGGATTGAGTCTTGAGCACGTGACTTGACTTCTGTATCTACTCTTAACGCCAATGGGTTCTGTCAGTTTGTTGTTGTACATGACATGGCAGACAAAATTTTTGTGAAGTTTCTTTCTCCGGCATACATTTGTACTGTAACTCTGTGTGTGTAATTTTGCGCGGGTAAAGAAGTCGTGTGGTGAGAGAGTGAGAGAAATGACTTTAATACCAGCTCGTAACATTTTGAAACTGATATAAAAAAGTGGCTGAGTACTCAGTGATGTTGTGTAGGTCGCCGCCCGTTAGTGTCAAGGCTGTGGGTCTACAGCACGAGACGAGGTCCCTGACTCTACTGATGCCGTCCCACGAGCTCCCTGCTGCACACAGAGACACAGGAACATGCTTCTTCCATTCCATGAACTGTCAAGCACTTACCAGATCGCGAAAATTCTATTTACGGAAAGCGTTTTAATAATTGTACATCAAGTAGAGGAGAATCGTCCGTCGATCTACACAAAGCGAGATTAAATTGTTTACACTTAGCTTTATTGGATTTAACCGGTTTTCTTTGTTACAGGTTATTGTTTTCTTAGTTAAACACATAAATGTTCTAAGTGACAGATTAGTTCCGAAGAAAAAAAACAACAACATCCAAGTGTGGAACAATGTACGATGATAGACCTAAGTATTTACAAAGTTCTATATTTGTAATCTTTTCTTCGCTTTTTACAAATTCTGTTACAAACAACTGTATATGTATATTGTGTCCCTCTCCTTAATACTCTTGTGTCGGTGACTGTCCATGAGCAAAGACTGCAGACAACCTTCCTTGACGCTGACCTTAGTTAACAACAGTGTTGACCTTCTCTTTTGACATCAGTGTCCAGTCACACTGTCCATATTCGAGATCAGTGGAATAAACCTATTTTTACTACAGTATTCAAATGGACTATAAAATAGTGAGAAGGACAGACAATGCTTTAGAGCTGCTCTCTGACTTAGACGCAAAAGTGAACACCGATGTAGATAAAAGGAAAAGATTGTGAGGACTCGGTGCAGCCTCTCAAACCAAGAACTTTTAATTAGGTCTTCCGGCTTTCACAGTCATCCTTTATTCTATATGATAAAAGTGTTGACAAAACATCTCCACACTGTGATCGAAACATTTGTTTTCAGATTAATTTTTGTATCTGAAGGACAAGTATCGTTAGAACTTTAGTGTAAAAAGTGTGTTTTTTTGACAATCCTATTTCGCAAATTTATTAATGTAATGTTTGTGTAATTCTGATACTGCTCGTGACTTTGACTCTCTAGTTGTAGAAACATGGCGGGGCTTAGAGATGAAAAGATCAAAACCAAGCAAAATGAAGATGTGTGTGCACTTAGTGAAGATGAAAGGTGCCTTTCGGAAGGCAACACTCATCAGTACTTTACAGCAAGAGAGGACCAAGAGATTTGACAACAGATGTAGTGAACTGTCTCTAAGATATTAATTCCTACAGCAATTATGTGTGTGTGTGCGTGTGCGCGCGCTCTTTCTCAAATTGTGTGGTTTGTTGTCTAAAGCAGAAATGTCAAACACACGGCCCGGAAGTGCACAGACATTTCAGCATCAGTAAAAATTCTCATTCAAACGAGGTGTCGAGCCTCAAGACAAAACGTTGAAAATAGTCGCAAAAAATGTTTTTTATAAGTGGTCATTGTTGTAGAATATATTTGTTGGTGTTGCATACAATTTTATGTTGTCATTTCGAACTTCTTTTTTTCCTTTTGTTAAACTACTTTATTACCTTGCATTCATGAATATGGCTAGCTGCTAAACCAGTTTACTGACATTGTGTGTTTTTAACTTTAACAAACAGAGATATTTTGCAAAATATTTTATTAAATAACTTTAATTATTTGTAGTGTGTGGCGTTTGACAACACAAACGTGACCCATGTGACCCTCAGTTTGATGTGCTTCTCTAGAAAGTTCTTTGTCTGCATGTCTCAGCCAACAAACACAGATGTTGGTGACCTTCATCAAGATCAGGGATGGGCAAGCTACTTTTAATTTGTAGCCGGCTACGCTACAGCTACTTTTTTTCAAAATGTAGCCAGCTACACTACAGCTACAAATTTCCAAAACGTAGCCAGCTACTTTGGGCTACTTTTAAAATGTAGCCGGCTTCTTTTGGCTTCTTTTGGCTACTTTTAAAAGCTGATGTTATAAAAAGTTAGCTGTAGTCAGCTGGCTGTAGCAACATACACAAACATCAAACATACACACAAAACACTATTACTTGCTAACACAAGAACTGGTTTTTATATACATTGACCTTTATTCTGATCTGAGACCACCAAAAACTCCATATTAACAACAAAATGCAAAGGTATAAAACAAACTTTTGACTTAGTGCTGATAATTTGTGAATACTGTTAAAACATATCTACATGCTTTCAGTCCTCCATGGAATTGAACTTGACCAGAACTTTGGCCTCGAAGTTGCTGTCTGTCACCCTAGTGCGCAGCTTTGTCATGATAAGTCCTGCCAGACTGAACTATCTCTCAACCGCAGCACTGCTTGGCAAGACGGGGTTGGTGCGCAGATAGAGTTGTTTGATCGTGGGATATTTGTCCAGTTCATTGACATTCTGCGACAATCCAGACATCAGGAAGGTAGTTGTCTCAGGGGTGCCGGTAACTTCTTCATAAATGATGAAGTCTGGCTGTTCAGCTGAGCACTTGGTTGGGGATTGGACTGGCGTGTCCATCAATGCTGTCTGCAGTCAAGAGGGATCTGCATTTCTCACGCAGGGTTTGGTCCCCAGTCCACATCAACTTGCACCTGAAACAATAATATGCACAATAATTAATGCTTTGTTTAATTTCGTTAATTTTTTTTTCTTATTGTTGTTTTTTAATTAATTTTATAACATGTACTGGTTTTTATGTACTTATTTTGATTTGTCCCCTGTGGGACCCCGGGGTATGCTTGCCTAGCAAGCATTGTAAGAATAGGGTCCCTGCCATCCAGCCAGGCATGTCGTAAGAGGCGACTAAGGTGGACACCTCACCTTGAGGTAAAATAGGTTGTGGTAGGGCTAACAACCCCACCATGTAAAAAAAATCATGTTACAGAAACTAAAACCAGAGAACTCGTCACAGATGGCGAAGGTAATGAAGCACACCAGGAGACTGGACTAATGACGGACGACAGCCAAACCCGAAAGGGAGCTGGCGCCCCGACAGCGGATTTACTGAAGCCGAGGCAAAAGTTGAGGGTGGGGTGCTGGAACGTCCAGACCTTGTACCAGACTGGCAGGATGCTCCAATTAGTCAAGGAGTTTGACAACTACAACTTCTACAACTTGGACATCCTGGGAGTCAGTGAGGTCAGATGGACCGGCACGGGAAAGAGGAGACTAGCGTCAGGACATACCATCTTGTTTTCAGGAAGATCAGACGCTCAGCACTCTGAAGGAGTAGCTCTACTCCTCAACAAGAAAACTGAAAAGGCACTGCTGGAATGGAAGCCTTACGGACCCAGGCTTTTGAGAGCAAGATTCCATTCAAAGTACACCAAGCTGACAGTGCTAGCTTGCTATGCACCAACAAATGACTCTGAGGCAGAAGACAAGGATGCTTTTTACGATCAGCTCCAAGCAGCCTCAGAGAGCGTTCCAGCCCACGACATGTTGCTCATCATCGGCCATCTCAATGCCAAGGTGGGAAGTGACAACACCTGCAGGGAGCATGTCATGGGCAAACATGGAATCGGAACCATCAATGACAACGGAGAGAGACTGGCAGACTTTTGTGAAGAAAACAACCTACTGATTGGAGGCACACTCTTCCCACACAAAGACATCCACAAGGCAACATGGACATCACCAGATGGGATCACAAAGAACCAGATAGACCATGTCATCATCAACCGAAAATGGAGGAGCTCACTTCAAGATGTTAGAGCCTACAGAGGAGCAGACATTGCCAGTGACCACACTCTTGTGATAGCCACAGTTTCTCTGAAGCTACGTCGATCACGAGGAAAACAGGCACGTCAGCAGAGAGTGGACTCTGGCAAACTGAAAAATCCAGACACCGAAAGGGCCTTTGCTATGGAAGTAAAGAACAGGTTCCAGGCACTAGGAGACCAA
>SRHC01001339.1:51636-83238 GCA_004794325.1 Pomacea maculata | reverse complement strand
AAGAAAAGATATGCTATTCCATGATAATAACACTATGTATTTTTTGTGACATGCTGAACCCTTTTGAATGGGCCCAAAGGCCTAACAAATAAACTATTCGTATTCGTATTCGTATTCGTATACACAACAGCCGCTGACACTTAGAGACACAATCGACAGAAATGGTGGTGGCCATGTGAAGAACCACCAGGTAGGGAGTCCCCTTTAGCGACTAAAGACTCCTCCCATTCATCCTGTAGAGTCATTGGATGGGGAATGAGAGCAACTGGTCAACGGGCGTCCAGAGATGATCTCAATATTTCCGTCATGCATTTTGGAATGAAGAAGGGTTCCAATATATTTTTTAGTTTAGGAACTCAAACAACCCGCATACAAAGATGTCTTAGCCAGCTAGTGTTATAAACTTAGGGGAGTACATCAGAGGTGCACTCTGTTACCTACACTCAGTGCCCCCGACACCTGACCTCTCATATCACCGGGAGAGGGGACGATGTCGGTTCATGGAGTCGAGAAAATCTTGGACTGGAACATTTTTGTGTGCGTGCATGAACGTGCGCAGGGTTGCTGGAGTGCATCCAGTGAACACCGCCGGCAAGAACATTGTTGACTCATAAATGTATTTTTTCTGCCCCACAAACAGGAGGTAAATACTTAATTCACTTTGCAGAGTGTCGTTTTGACCTCCATAGACGGCTCTAAGCCAAGAGTCAGTGATAAGAGGGTTTCATTACTTGTGGAAACAAGTTTCGCGGTCTCGGGATTTATGGCACAAGGATCTGTTTCTAGGTTCGTGCTCGTACGTTTACTTTAGGATTATAGGTCATCGCCTTAGCTCAGAGGATTTTTTTTTTCAACTCAGATGACACACGTTTGAAACAGTTCATGGTTTTCTCGGGGTGCATCACACAACATTGCGGTCACAGATCGGAGAAGAGAATGGTGTGTTTGTTGTGTGTATGTAAATGTATGTAAAGCGCTTTGTCTGCTTTGTTGTTAGAAGAGAGGCGCTACACAAGTGACAGTACCTACAGACGGATGCTGGTCCCGAACATGGTCACCTACCGGAAGACGTCACGAACTCGAGTGGGAGGAGGAGGAGAGAGGCTGGAGATTCCCCTTAGTTCCCCCGCACTGGCCTGACCTTTGAACTGACGGTTTTGTGTCACCTGTGAAGAACTGACGCGACAACAGCATGGCACATCCGTGACACGAGTCTGAATTAAACCGCAGTTGCCGTAGCCACCACCATGACCACTTCATCACAACATTTGACTAGACCGACCATCCCTTGTCCTCCTTTCTCTGGTTTCAGTAGTTAGGAAGAAGATGCTGCTTTGATTACGTTACCCCGGTACTCCAGGGTATCTTTGCCTCTTCTTTATAACTACTACCCAGGGGAAAAACAAGTTCTGCTTTATAATTACCGAGACGAGTTGTTTGCCCTTGATTTTCCCATGTCCTGGGACAATATTTTACACTCCCTTCATAACTACAGCGCCTTCAAGTCTTTGCAGAGAGAACCTTCACCTATTACCACCTTGTGTAAGAATGTTTCGCTTTGTATAGTATTTTCTTCAGTTGTAGCTACAAGAAACATAATAGAACCAGGATAATAAGTAAAATATAATAAATGCTGTGGAGCAACACGTTCCAAACAAATATAGTCTACGATCTCCCCGTAAGAGAAAATAATATCCCTATAAATCCAATGATATAAAACATTCGAATTTTTTTCACATGAACAGAAACGGAAATGGACGAGATTCAAACTGATTCTACTCTTTACAAGATTCTAAGCAGCTTTATTTTGCCTTTACAATTCCTTTAATACACAAACACACACGAACGGGCGCTCGCATGTACACGTATATCAACACATGTTATAAAACAGTCCACAGCACTTTATGTATATAATACATCATAAAAACAATAATTTATGTAATGCATTATATTGCTTTTTTAAAACTTTTATTTTCAGCCAATGGCAAATACAAGTAAAAACAAAGTGACAACAGATTTCTCTTTGTTTACAACTGACAGGTTTACTTAAATGTAGGCAAGACCAAACAAGTGTGTACTGAAATTTCTTAGTGATGACATCACTGTTGTTTGTGATGTGGGAATAAGACTCCCTGACCTCTGGGCCTGAAGTGAGTGGGAAATTTTACTTTAAAAATTGACTTGGGTGTTGTACAGTCCGACATCAAACACGTTGCTGGAAGGACAAACACTCAGACACATCCACGAGCACAAAACACGCAGACCTCCCCCAATCTCCACACGCACGCACACATACGCACTAGCATGCATTCACACATGTTGTTACTGTAATTACTGTTTCAAATCCTCACCACGGAGCGCACAGAGACATCCCTGTACTTCACACACAAACAAAATAACGCTTTAATATTACGAACGTGGAAGTTTATAAAAGATATGATAGCCAGCGATAACCTGACACTTTTCTCACGAAAAAACTCTAGAGATGACATTCAGGTGTAAACAAACCGTCGTTGTGCTTCATCGCCGCCGACACACACCACCTGCCACGATGACGTCACTAGGGGGTTTGCTCAGAAACAGAAAGAAGAAAAAAAAAAAAGCGGGTTTTGGGGGCTTGGGTGAAGGTCGGGGCGATGACCATGCAAAGATGGCCAGAACAGGTGGAGTCCAAGTTGATGGAAAGTACGGGAGGGGAGAGTCAAGCTTGCTTGTCGAATCTAGCAGACAACTTATGAAGAATGATAATGATTGGAGGACAGAACACAAAATGGGGAAAGATCGTGGTTCGGTCAGGGAAAAAAAATGGGGAAAGACAGAGTCAAAAAGAGCGAAAAAAAGAGGCAGAGAGAAGAGAAAATAGACAGAGTGGACCTCGTATTGACAAGACAAAGCAGAAAAACAGTCAGACTGGCTTTAACATTGAGAAGACAGAACAGAAAAATAGGTAGACTGGCAATGATTTTTTTTCAAGACAACAGAAAACAAACCAAACCAGTCCTGTGTCCGCCCTTTGCGGTACTGCCTGAATTTACTTTCTATTGCATAACATAAACATCACTAAGAGCATAGACAACCAGCTGACGATGACAACGACGACGACGGCGGCGGCGACAAAGAGGAGGAGGAAGAAGTCAGCCTGAGGGAGGGGAGCTGAGAAAGTGTGAGCGAATGAGTGTGTAAGAAAAGTGAAACTCAGCTTGTCACCTTACCATTATAATTTCAGAAATATAAAGAACGTTTAAGTCAGTATTTGTTTAAAGTCAATCCCCACTTCCCGCAAAACCTAACTCAGAGAAACACCTCTCCCCTAAAAAAGAAAACAAAAACAAAAAAAAACACAACGCAACAAAGAAAGAAAGAAAGAAAAAAAAAAACAAAGCCAGAAGAGAAGAAAAGAAAAGCAGTCGGTAAACTGCTTGTTTTTGGCACTTGTGTAAGACAAGAACTATTTGCAGTTCACTGGAATATACATTGTCCAAAAATTGCTTGGACAGGGAGAAGTCAGAACTAGGAAGAGTTAACAAAACTCTCAACATGGTCCAGACAAACAAGTCGCAGGACACTTACTTTGATAACAGGGAAATATCAAACGCAAATTAAGATGAAAAACGCATTATGGAAGAATATTCTAGAATTTAGAAAAGTTTAAAAAACAGATCTAACACACCTAACCTTTCTACAAATCAAGAAACCACCATTTTATTGTACATTTAAGCTGAAGGAAACGACGGAAAAATTCTTGGGTTTTTTTGGTTCTCGTATATTCTGAGAATTGAAGATGCAAGGATGAGGATGGGGGAGGGGGGGGAGGAGGAGGAGGATGAGGATGGGGGGAGGAGGAGGAGTTGAAGAAAATATTTTACAGGAAGTTCTAACACCAATACCAGGAAAGGGTGAGAACCATAACTGGAAAACTCATTTAAATCATATTTTCCTTTTTATTATCTAGACTTTAGGACAAACAATTTCGTAAATGTGATGGCATTCAGCCTTCCAGGAGCCTCTGCGGCCGGGATTGCATGTGATAGTCTTGACACAGGGTCGGCCTCATACACGGTCCTGAATGTTATCTTGTGAGGAGGCTGCAGCAGCCTTGGGATGATGTGGGATGTCCGGTGTGGGGCGGGACTAGTGTGGGGCAGGTAGGTGTGTGTGTGGGTGTGTAGGTGTGTGTAGGTGTGTGTAGGTGTGTGTGTGTGGGTGGATGTGGGTGTGTGTGGGTGGGTGTGTGGGAGAGAGAGAGAAAGATAAAGCAACAAATAACTTTGATACATGCACTGAGTTTTCTGTGTAAAAAGGCCTGGGCAGTACATTTTGTCGACACACTGACAGTTTTGCTGTATACGTGTTTAGCTAGTATTCTACAGCTTCAAAACCATTGCTGCTGGCGCAAGAGACAAATCGAGAGATTGAATGATTGATTGACTGATTGTACCATAATGACAACAATTTCACAGTGTGCTACAGGATTTTTTAAAGGTGTTCACAGAGCCTCATCTGTTCCCTTCCTTGTTCAGACGCACTCAAATGACCTTCAAGATGGCGGAAAAGAGATAAGAATAATGAAAGGAGGCGACAACCTGATATTTTTTTCTCTCTCACTAATCGAATATTTCGAAAGTTTGGGCGGTGACTAACATGATGTGTCAAGGACGCGCTGGTTGAGGTAGGAACTAGGAGAGCAGGGAGTGTCCCCGCCATCTGCTGCTAAGTTCACTGCAAAGCGAGAAAAAAAGTTATTACAGAAAGCAGGTCATCATACATACATATGTACACAAGTTGCACAGTACACAGTACAATGCAATAATACACACATTACATAATACACATATATTAAATATATTATATCAATAAAAAAAATTACACATACAATCATACATAAATACATACATTACACAACGACGACAACGTACATAAGTAATATATCAATACACACATTACATATATACATGTACATACAGTACATACACCAAGACATACATATACACATTACACAATACGTATATATTAAATACATCAATGCATACGTACATTTCTTGACTGATATCAACAGACAAACGGTTATGCTTGTCCGTTAGAGCTGGTCTTTGAAATGGTGAAACAGAAGGATAAACGCAGCAGCTGACATCTCATTATAAATAATAAATAAATAATACATTGCTTAAAAATATCAAATTTAGATCTCAGAAAAAGTCGAGTTTTTTATTTTTTTGCTTTTGAGGATGGGCTGTTAGAAAACGAACTGAACCCCAAACGACTGCTGTATAAAAAAGTCCAGACTTAGTCTAGTCCTTGAGAGTCTCATTGTTACAAACTGCGATAGAGCGCCTCGGTCTGCTAACTCTCAATACAAACTTTTATGTTCATGTTATCTGAGCTCTCCTACTACCCCAAACCCTGAGAAAAAGCAAACCAAGGTTCTTGAAAACGTAAACAGAGATCATTGTACAGGTAGTGCGCGCATGCGTGTTGCACTACATCCTGAGAGAGGATTGTGGACAGTGCGCTTGACTGCATGTGAAGCGGAAGACTAAGGTTGAGAGTTCGATGCCTGCTTCGGTCTGCGGTTGGAAACTCGAATTTTCTCTCCCTTCCTTCCCCATTCAGCACATGCACAGCAGGAATGGGTACCTGACTTATCACGGGAGGTAAAGGCGGTGGAAGGAAGTTCTGACTTAAACCCTTAGGGTGACACGGTGGACCCCTTGTCGTCATTGCCCTTCCAACCACTAGGCTAAAGGACGTTATACTTTTAATTTATTTAAGTCTGGAGGTAAGAAGAGATGGGAAAGCCCTGACAGAAAGTCTCGCAACTATTTATTGTCTGCGCTAAACACCTTGCCTTTTTGCCTTTTCGCCTTTTTGCCTTTTCGCCTTTTTTGTCTTTTGCCCTACTCACAGATGCACGTGCTGTGGATTTTCAAGCAATACTCTATGTATTTTTTCCAAGACTTTGTTGTGGAACTATTATGGTACTCGTTAATTCGTTGATCTGAGTCGTTCCTCGGAGGTTGGCAGGAAGCTGGTATATGGGAAGACATTCATGCGCAAGGCGAAGAACAACCCTCTCATTCCGCCGCCTTTTTTTTTTCTCTTGTGGGCAGAGCGTATTTTCCACTGATACATTCAGGCTGGCTACAACCCAAACTCGGCGACCCTCTGTGACGCAACATAGCTCAAGGTTAAGGTGCCAATCCCACTAGAAAATATTATAGACAAACAAGCGAACTGAGTTGTGGAAGATTCTGGATGCGATGCCAAACCGCAAAGGATCCTTCTGTGCAAAACACAGGCTGAAATATCATTACAAAAAAGTAAAGTTTCTGTAGAAGCACAGCATGAAGCTGATAAAAAAAATTGTAGTTAATTCGAGACTAAATGATGCGTGGTTTCCTGCCGAAAGCCTCACCTCCGAGTGTTTCAGTGCTTTCCGCGAACAACTGATAAGAGCGAGTGACGGAAGAATGGAGGGCCGGAAGTGAAGGTGTCTTGTTTTGTGGGTCACGCATCCTCTCCTTTTAGGAAATCAAATACAATAAGAATTAAAGTAAAATAATTATTAAAAATTTTTTTTAGCTGCCTACTTCCTGTGGTGTCTTTAATATTAACGATCGCGAATCTAAATAGTAACAAAGAGAAGCTGTTTGCCACAAATAATCAACTTCCGGACTGCTGCGTTCTTACATGGAAAGCATGTTTGAAAACATTGGACAATGCAGATTAGGGAGCAGTAGAGTAATAGAGAGGGTGAGGATAAAGGAAAGGATAAATAGAGATTAATAGAGAGGGCGAGGATAAAGGCAAGGGTAAATAAAGATTAATAGAGAGGGCGAGGATAAAGGAAAGGGTAAATAGAGATTAATAGAGAGGGCGAGGATAAAGGCAAGGGTAAATAGAGATTAATAGAGAGGGTGAGGATAAAGGAAAGGGTAAATAGAGATTAATAGAGAGGGCGAGGATAAAGGAAAGGATAAATAGAGATTAATAGAGAGGGTGAGGATAAAGGAAAGGATAAATAGAGATTAATAGAGAGGGTTAGGATAAAGGAAAGGATAAATAGAGATTAATAGAGAGGGTGAGGATAAAGGAAAGGGTAAAAAACCTTTATCAGTTCGGAAAGAAACCATTGTGACATGCAGTCTTTAATAAGTCATCACAGTTTAGGCCGCAAGATATTCACAGTTGTCTGTAACTCTAGAGCAAAAACTTGATACTCTACTTTACAGTAACTTTTTATCTTTATTCTTCCCTTCACATCCGCCGACGAACAGGCTTTCTGTACATGTGACATGGATTTCATTCTACACCGCCTCTCGTCACACATCTCATTGTCTGATGTTGCTATGGTCTTCTACAAAAACGACAGTGAAGCGAATAATCGGAAAACGCCAAAAGTAATTTTTTTCAAATGCTTCACGATAACAAACAACAAACATAACATTTATGCAACTATAAGGGCTTCTGTCAAAGGCAAGAAAAAAATTAATTAAAAATCCAGAAAGAGCCCGCGAACAGAGTCGGGTTTTTTACAGCTTCATGGCGGACATCTTTGTGGCACGTGGTTTGATACCCGAGTGCGCGTACGCATGAGTTCTTGTAGGCGCGTGCGCCAATCTCATGTTTGTTTCCTCGTACAGCATAAGCAACACTTTCATCAACATCAGGTGTCGTGTTTCTTACAATAAAGGTTGATAGCGTCAACAGTCGACACCTGACTTCCCGCCATCTTGACAGCGATTCGCGGTTTGTTTTCACATGAATACACAGGCACACCACAAGCGTTTTAATTCAGAGGTAACTCTACCCCACAACTTCCTATCATCACAATCCCTCAAATACCTGCTTATTCTGCAAAAATACAAAAATGGAATCCATTGTACCAAAGCATATTATGTTCTTTAAAGAATTTTTTTAAAGTCAAATATGTTTTGGGTGACGTTAAACAGTTGCCGCCTTCCGTTCTGAGATGATAATATTTTGTACCCGAATTTAGGAAAAACCCCAGATCTTGTTAGGCAATATAATATACCAAGTCGTTGAGAACGGTTTTGCTTACATGACGCCTTTCAGGTTAGCTTTTCTTTCGGTGTACTAGATGACCAGCACTACAACGAGGATTGTCATTGGAATGAAATGTGTTGGGTGGGGGGAAGTGGGGAAGAGAAGTGTGTGTGTGTGTGTGTGTGAGAGAGAGAGAGAGGAAAAAAATGTAGAAGACCGAGAGAGAGAGAGAGTGTGTAGAAATTCAATTTATTGTTGATGTATGGATGTTCAAAGACAGGTTAAAACCGTTTCCTGTGGGTTTTTTTAATTGGGAGGGGGACACATGGTAGGTGGGAGGGTGTTAAGCGGTATACTTCCAATATGGTGAGTGGGCAGTGCAGCAAGATGTAAGCTTGCTTTTCATTGGCTAATACGACGACAACACATTACACGTGACAGAATGTGATGACATCATTGTCTCCTCCCGAGTCTTCCAGGAATTCTCTCTCCTCCCCTTTCCCACCTGCCCTTCCCTCCGGTGAGCTGCTTGGCATAAATAGCAAGCAGTCCAGATGGCCTGCAGTCAGGTGTTGCAGACCACTCATCTCACGGGGATCAACTCTGACCACAAATGAACATGTTCACAGTGTTTTCCTGTTGCGCACTCTTGGCTGTCTTGGCCTCGAGGGGAGGTCACTCTGCGCCGTCTGGTAAGCATCAAACTTGTTCTTATGTCGATCGCCGATAATGACTAAAGATCAGTTTTTTTTTCTTTCCCGCTTTGATGTTTCCCCAAAGCATCCCCATCTCATTGTCTAATTTTAATGTTGACTATTTGCACCTATAGTCAGCAAGTCCTACAAAATATCGCTCCCGCGCGCGAATGACGTGTGACGTCACATCCGGTGGGGTCCACGCTGTCTCGATAAGGACATGATGGCCAGAAGGTGGGGAAATACATCAGGTTCATCAGATGATCTTCATTTATCCTGCTTTAGTAGCGAAGACTTGTGTGAAACGCTGTTCTCTAGCCTTGAAGGTATTAAACCTTAAATGACTGAACCTGAGGATTGTGAAGGTTCGAAACCCCGCACACAGTGTCAGGTGTGGCCACCCCAGTAGTTTTGACGGGTGTACATGCTGAAGAGATAAGAGAAGGTGCAAACAAATGCAGTTGTGGTATGCAGTAATAAAGTAACAGACATTTTCTATTATGCACAACCTTGTCCTTATTTATTTTCATCTTTATCTTGCAACTATCACTTGTTTTATTTATTTTTGTATCGAAACACACTTCCAGAGTTTAATTGCTCGCGGGGATTCCCAAAGCTGGTCATTGTCATGGCGAAGTCAGACATTCCAGAACACAACCGACGCAGATGACTCTCATATTCACTACTATTTGTACAGACCTCCTTCTCTCTCATCACTTTCTCTCTCATTCGCAGAGGAAATTTTCCATTCTACTCAAGATTTCTTGTCCTGTTTCATCAAAACCGCTCGCTTTCAAATCCCATTCTCTCACCGTGCACTCTCTGAACCCAAGAGCTGAGTAAACGACTCTGTGAGTGACAGCTGCACACAGCTGATGCTGAAGACAACTGCTTTTTTTTTGCTTTAGTGATAACAGATAAAGGAATGTTGTGAAAAGGGAAATTCCGTTGTAAACACGAGCATGGGGCTTTGCAATATGTTCATTTATGGCCTGGCACAGTAGGTTTTTTTTTAAAAAATAAATTTTGTTCTGTTCATTTATTTCGTATCATTATTTATATCTTAGTCTACACGTGTGTGAGATATTTATTATTTTGACGCATTTCATTATTTTGTTTACATACTAAGCAACATTTTGTCCCTTTTTTACACTCTCACCAACAACTGCTTCTACTTTTTTTCTCTCTTTGGAAGCGAGAGCTCAGTGAGATACAATCGACTTGCAAATGGCAGGTGGTGGGAACCGCACGTGATGCCAACTTTTTTTCCTCCCTTCTCGACTTATGGGGTTTGCAATGAGTTCTTTCTAGTTAAGAACGAAAGTAGGAAAGACGATGGTTGCTGCGTCTACTCAACCAGTCGAGCGAGGGATGGGCCGCCAAGTGCGTTGTTGACTGGACCACCCTGGTCCTGCTCGTACCCATGACGTGTCTTGAGACTGGACCACCCTGGTGTCAGAGGGCCCTGACGTACCGATGACGTGTCGTGACTGACATTCCCGTTTACCCAGGTAACGGTCGAGCAATGATTCTATCGTGTGATCGGAAAAACGTGTTAACACCTCATTTACCCGTCCAGGCTGACTCCACCATTTCTTGACTTCTACTCACAACGGTTGTCATGAGCATGCTACAAGCGCTGACGTGTCGAAATTATTCAGTTCGCGAGATGGCCCTCAGTTGACTGAATGATCTTCACTTTCATTAGTTCTGACTTAATCAGACAGGGTCTTTCCGATTAAAAGAGATGATGACCTCCGAAATTACAACACACTTAAGAATATATTGATGCAAAGAAAGTCTTTGAATCCTCTTTTTTAAATAGACATCAACTCATATGCTAGTCACGTGTCCAAGGAAGGGCAGTAGCAATAAAAGGAGGAGTAGAGATTCGAACTCGCCATCATGTTTGTTGACTGACAGCCAGCAACAATGAGATCCACGTTGTTGTTTCTTTGTATTGTCGTTGGTCTGGACTTCAAGGGGAGCAGGGCCGCGCCACACAGTAAGCATCATGTACCTATGCTGACCATGCTTTTCTTTCTTTTCTTTGTAGGTTATCATCTTGTACAAATATACAAACAGGCTGTTTATGATTTCCACTTTGCAATTTCCATATTTCCCATTTATTTCTCTAACCCAGCCACCTGGTATGAACTTTTTCCAGCTGTGATTTTGTGAATCTTTGAGTCACTCGAGTCAAACTTATTTATGCGTGACCACAGTGTCCTGAAACAGTGAAATATTATTTTGAACTATCGATGTTTCTTCCCTAATTTGACAGCCTGACAGCACATCTTTGTGTACACCTGCCACCTGCCTCACTCCGTCTCTTCCACACCTCCTTCGTTCTCTCTTGGCACACATGCACAGACCGTCTTGTCTTCCTTTAGTGATAACAGATAAAGAATGTTGCGAAAAGAGTAATTCCTTTGTAGACACGAGTTTGTCGTTTTTTGTCAAAATGTAATATTTGGAAAGATTAACTGGTAACTGTGAAGCTGCTATGATGTAGTAGGCAAGGCTTTGAATACGAAGATTGCAGATTCGATTCTTGTCTCGGATACATTTATGTTTTTGTTATTCAACTTTTGATTTTCACTTGTGTGTGTGCACCACCACACTAAGGGAAAGATTTATATGAAGGCTTTTTAAAAACGGCGAGGACAATAAACAAGAGGGAGATCTGTCTCTGTCATTTTTTTGTGATGTGATGCTCCAGCGCCGGTTGTCCTCGCCGCCAGGACGGACAGAAACTGATGTCCGCCCAGTCCAGCTGAAGAACAAACAAAGGAAAAGTAAACTTGTGAAAGGAGAAGATGATGGCAATTGTTAACAACGACAGTCATTAAACTCCTCCACCTCAACTGGGGAGGGAAGTGGAGGCATTAATAATGACACTCATCAGTTTCTGTCCGTCATGGCGACGAGGGCAAGGTCTCTTACAATGTCTCACTTGTGATCTAGTGTACAAAGCTTCTTAAAAAAAAGAGTTACGGGAAGTATATAATCTGTGGAGGGAGAGAGAACTAACAAAGGAAAAGCAGACTGACATGCCGGCGCACAAACACATCCTCTCATTCCGGTCGAGGTCCGACGATGCAGGAAACATCGCCCACTCATCCCCTCAGCTTTGTGATCGGTCTGTAGGTTAATTGTTGGTGAAAACAGAGGCAAGTGTTATGTTTTCAATATCATAACATTATTTTTTTCCTTGTCTGTAGCTACAGTCGCTGATGTTGATGGTTACATCACCTGTAATCTATCCACTACGGAGAGAGCAATAAAGAAAGAGGACCCTTCGGACGACGCCTGCTGTTGCCATGACGACGACACATGCACATCGTATAGAAAAAGCACTCACGTCTGTGTAGACGGGGACATCAAAACCCTGAATACAAAGAAAAACAGAAAGCAGGAGGAAAACCGCTTTGGGGTTTGTGGAAGCCGAGCCTTCCTGCGGAATTACATGTTCTGCAACTCGTCGACAGGGGAGGTCGTTCTGTTTAAGGACCCAGAATTTCGAAGCCAAAAGCTGTGTAAGAACCAGTTGCCAAGAGGTCCTGACACAGGTCCTGCCATCAGACTTCACAACAAAGGTGAGGCTACAGTAAGAGGGAAGTAGGAAAGCTTAGAATAGTTTGCGAGGTTATTTGTGAAGTAACTCTCGCTGTTAACCACAAACATGTTAAATGTATACAGCTGTTTAAATCCCAGTCCAGAACACGCAGCAAGCAGCCTTCCCCCTACCCCTAAAAAAATTCGCTTGTTTTATCATTCTTATTTTTAACATTTATACGATTGGAGCATCTCATTGACGCCCTTAGATCATGAGATGCTGGCACCCCGCTCACGCCCACGCACACACCCACGCACTCCAACGCACACCTACCGCCATCCGCCATCCGCCATCCGCCCACGCCTTCCGTTCTCAGTCAACAACAACAAATATACAGCATTTTTATGACACCATCCAACCATCAATTTCCACGATAAGCATTTTCTTACAGTAACCCCAGAATCCGCGTGAATCATTGCTCAATTTCTCACACAAACATTTGAAATGTTGCACGTGCATCCCTCCTCTAGCCTCACACACACGCACAGCCCAGTTTATTTAACAGTGTTATGGACACACATTAGACAATTTCTTTTTGTATCTAGCTATCGCAGGTGGCGAAATAGAAATAAAATAAACCATTATCCAGATTGGGCGCAACCATAATTATCTTGGTCTCAGTCTACATGCGCATCAGTCCTGCCAGTAGTAGTTACTCATGTAGCAGTAATTACTGAATTACTAGTAGTTACAGTTGAACCGAAAGATACTATCATTACTAAAGAACCAATCAGGTCATATGACAGTTTTTTTTTTAAAAAATAAAATGTTAAGTTTGAGGGAACTGGATAGTGATGTAGTACCGCAAAGCTTGGCGTTTCATTGGCAGAAATCGTCACAGATAAATGTGAAAACCCGTTTTTTTCCTTCCTGGCAGAGGTGCACATTCAAGGCCGGGTGAACTTGATGCGGGTGGACATGTCGGCTACATTTCTCTTCATCGACCTGCTGCCTTTCAGCATCACGAACCTGACGGGAGGGCTACCTCCATCCTCTCAACTCACAGGCCAGATGGGTTTGCAGGTCAAGGTGCATCTTCCCGCTGCTGGAGACTGTATGACTTTACATGAAGTGCAGAATTACATGCAGGACAAGACTCTGGACATCTGGGTAAGCACCCCACACGCCCGTTTCTTCAAAGCGAAAAAGCATTGGATCTTGACGATTCCAGAGGAAAGCTCTCATCACTGGATGATGATTTCCCAGCGTGCATTTCAGTAACACCTCCCCTCCAACTTTACATGACCATGACCATGACTATAACCACTACATATTCTATTTTTCTGTCTGTTATCATGACCAGTTGTGTTACAGCTTGTTAATGTACTTTTCCTAAATATTGTTTTATATGTGTACTATGACCAGGACGAATTGTAAATATACTTTCTAAAAATAGTCTTTTAGAGATATGAGATGAATGTCGTTTGTCTGGATGAATATTTATTTTGCTCATTTTAACACCAAAACGTGCATTTATATGAACTGTCTTGTTCCTGGCAGCCACCCATCCCCCGTTTTACTAAGCTTTAATATAAATATTTTTCTTTTCAAGACCCGCTGACAAATTCATTATTTTGATGCAAAGCCATGACGATTATGGGCAGATATTTGTGTGTATTTTTGCACAATTTACATATCTTTAAAACTGGTTTCTATGCTCCCGCATTAATTGCTGTATTATTGCCATATCTGATCCTTCACCAGTCACTTCCCAACATAGATTCTGCGCTTTATAAATCAAGAAGAAAAATAGAATACGAAGACGACGACGGCGATAACAATGATAGGCTTCACCTGCAAAATTTTAAGGAATTATGTAATACTTTATTAATGCTTTTTGTCGTCCTGCCTATCGACCATTGGTGACCTCCTACTCCTCTAAACTTTTACACCTGCAAGATAATCCATCAAAAATTTGTTATCTTTAAATGATACCGAATGAACAAGATTGGAATGTAAAAATGTTCTCAAAGACATGATTACTAATTATCATTGTTATTAAATGGTAATTAGGCATGTGTGAATATTCTCAGGATACACATCTGTCAGAATAATGTGTACAAATTGCTCACTTGTGTCCAAATAGTAATTTATTGTGTTTTATAGAAATGAGCTCATCTTCATATTTCACACACCACGGAGCGCAGTCCATTTATGTCATAATATCAGTAACACGAACAATCACCGGATAAGAAAAATAAGTCGCAGTATTTTTGGACAAGGTTTTGAGGAAGTCAGGGCAAATGTAAGAGGAACTATATTTCTAGCAGCGCCGTGGTGCTGTGCACGGGTCAAAGGTAAGAGGTCGGGGACGACGAACATTGGATGGAGCAGCGCACGACTCTGGTTTAAAGACCTACTAAGGTGCGCATTTTCTTCTAATGATTATTGAAAAATATTTTTCCATATTCAAGTGAATTATGCTAATAGGTTTGTATCTCAATAGTCTAAGGGGGTATTCACCCAAATACTAGTCCGAATGTACCCAGTCATTAGACAAATTTCGCCACCAGATCTTTAAGTCGTTAAACCACTAATTGCCATTGGTACGCATTTCTTAACGAGAATTTTTTTTCTTGTTTGTTTACATTGGTTTGTAAATGTTATTGGAGGCCAGAGTTGACAGCATCTTGTTTTATGTCAACTGCCTCATGGCTGTTTAGACTGTAATTTATTGCAGCTGTAGTAAAGCATTTAAATACAAACCTTTTTGTTTACCTTTGTCTGGGAGAGGAAGTATGTTTGTAGCGAGTCAGGAGTGTGAACTGGAAGTTAAGTAAACATTTATTCTCAACAACCTAAAGTTCACGGGCTTTATGCACGTTAATTTAACAGAATCCTCGTGTGGATTGACTGTCAGAGCTTCCACCTGTAAAATATTTGTCTTTTTTATTGGTTCGGGTTTTTTTAAGACCTCGTGTCTGCTTTGCTCACTCCTGTGAGGGTGAGAGCCGGTGTTTCCATTCATCTCGGTGTCAAGAATTTCACGCAAGAGTGACCTCGTCTGACGACCGCACATTACATTAGACACTGATGGTGAAACCTGTCGGTGGTATTTATTTACCTGTGTGACGCACAGGTCACTGAGGTCGACAAACAAACAAAAAACCCCAAAGGAACAAAAGCTAAAGAACAGAGTTAAAACTGTAACAAACAAACTATTTGAATAGTGTTTCATGATCGGCAAGGGCTTCCGAAAGCTAAATGAGCACTTAATTAGCACACCTTAAGTCACGAGGTCAAATGTCATCTGCGATTTCCCTTAGCAAGTTTCTTATTTAAGTTATAGACTTTACACGCAGTTGTTTCCCTCGACAACGGTCCTAGGAAGGCAGGTTGTAAAAGTAGGATGAAATAAATCTGCCACACACTAAAATAAATAAATAAATAAATAAATAAATAAATAAGTGAAACTAAAGAAGCAAGTGCTTGCGTAGAGACAGTGAACAAGTGAATAAACTGTGATTAGTGGACAAAGCAGGTGAGTTTAAAAACTTGTTTTTCTGTCTGCCTCAGAAAAGTCGGTGAAGAAAATATGTGTCCACTCGTGACTGGGCCTGTGCTTGGGACCCCGCCATGTTTTTCAGTCGCGCGGGTGTGGCAGACAGCGCACAGGACCAGCTACCCAGTTGTTTACCCGACCTTGATCGATGCGGGTAAGAATTCACAGAAACCTTTGCGAAGTGGATCACTACGCTCGGGGTAGGAGCAAGCGGTCATAGATCTTTGTCTGGAATGGAGATCAGGGAATGGGAGGTAATGACCCCATATGACCCCATATGACCGACTTGACACACAAATAAATATAGAAATCGAACATCCGTGTCTGCTTTACGAGGACGTAAACGAGGCCGAGATTTTGAGCGCGACCGACATACTTGCATCCTGTAGAACTCTTTTCAACGAAATAGCTAAACAAGTCGACTTTTAAAAATATTTCACTCGGTAAATGTGAGGGCGGTGCCCATCTCCTCTCCCTCCCTGCCTTACCTTCCCTAACCCTCTATACACTCAGATACCCATTCTCGCCAGCTGGGTCGAGTGGAAGAAGTTCGCTGCGCTAGTCGGGTATTGAACCAGCGCTCTCCGGGACGCTATCCGCTTCCACTTTGTATATATACAAAACTTAAAATGTCTCCACCTCATTCTAGCTCTCTATTCGTAATCATTTACGCTGGAACTTAAAGTCACTCTCACAAGTATTAAAGCTCTGTATATATTCGAATTGTCGAATTAAGTCGGAAAACAAAGCTACAGTAAAAAAAATGCGAATGAAGGACGATCCAGAATAAGAGCCAGCGGTATGAAAATCTGTAATTAGTGTATGATTTCATTGAGTTGATTGTATATCTGGATCGCAGCTGGGCTTAAATAAATGCAGATAAAGTGTAGTTGTATATGTAGGTACTTGAAGCCTACCTGTATGCGTCTGAATGTCAAATTCCTGTGGTGGGTGCGAGTCATCGACTAAAATAGCAGTTTGTCAATCAGAAGTTTGTCAGACATTGTCTCTAGCTCGTGGTTCCCCCTCCATGCACTCCTCCTGCTACCCGGTAATTAGAGGCAACATTACACCCGCTAACAGGCTCTGTCAAGCTAAATATTTAATCTGTTTACTCCAGTATAAACTAAACGCTTTCCTGATGCG
Source organism: Pomacea maculata (assembly GCA_004794325.1). Lineage (NCBI taxonomy): Eukaryota > Metazoa > Mollusca > Gastropoda > Architaenioglossa > Ampullariidae > Pomacea > Pomacea maculata. The sequence continues at coordinate 66,272 of SRHC01001339.1, read as the reverse complement.
CGGAGATAAAAGTAACAGACAGGGGCCCAGCATTCGGAGCCGACACTCACAAGATCCTCCGTCCACAGGGCGAGCTGACGCTGGATGAAGGGTGCGGCAAAGACCCTCTCGTCACGTGACTTTTCTGTCCCTGAACCCTTCCCCCCCACCGAGCCGGCTTGACGTCCCCACGACACCCCAGGTACCCGTGGAAGAATTTAAGCTAGAGGCCGGGTAGCTGATGGGTTTTCCCTAACATCCAGCAACCATAGCTCTGTTCCCATGTTTTTGTTCTGCGGACGTCAGATTGGACACAAAGACATTTCTTCTTGTTTTGGGACTACAGGCGACATTTTGAAGATGTTCTGTGAGTCTGAAATCGAAGCACGAGGTGCACATCCACAGAAAGACTTCCAGTGACGTCATAATGACGTCATCACATAGCTATTTCCGGTACTTGTTTACAGATTCAGAGAATTGTTTTTTTCCGGTCCTAGTCTCCTCTTGACACCAGCCAAAGGATATTATTGCAATGTTGATAGTAAAGGTCTACATGTATACAGATGTTCAGTGTTTGTGTGTAGATGCGTGTGTGCGCACGTGCGTGCATGTGTTGTTTATGACTCTCGCTCTATATATATTCCTGTTGTTTTTTTGGCTTTTATTATATCTATTTTCTTGACTTGTTTCCTCGCATGACTGTCTATTTGTCTGAGTATATGTGTATGCTTTCCTGATTCTCTTGTAAAGTCGTGTATGGAGGTAGGTAACATGTAAGTACATACGTATGACCACAACAAGAAGCGATCCACACTTCGTTCCTACTTTCGCTTTGTCCCAGTCCGACAAGAGCCTCGGCACTTCAGCCACGCACTGGGTTTTCAATGACGTACTCTGCTTCTGTTCAGAAGGTCCAGGGCAACGACCCGGATGAGAGTATCAGACAGAGTCGTGCAAAGGAAAGCAAGAGAGAGCGAGGGAGGGAAGGAGGGAGAGAGAACGAGATAGAGAATGAGAGAGAGCTATCTACATAGATAAAAGAGGGGGGTAGGGATTTCCGTACTGTCGATCTACTAAACGTCGAAACGTTGATAAATGTGAACACGTGGGATTACGTGTAAGTGCGTCGAGTAACGGTTGGTCACCTGGCGTGTCGACAGTTTCAAAACGCAATTCTGCGTGTGTGTGCGCTGGTGGTGGTGTGAACACTGTGTGTAATTACTCTCGTCACAACTTCGTTAGACAAAAGACGGGAAGGAGTTGAGAGGAGGGGGAGGGGCAGGCTCTGATAAAAGCTGCGAGTTCGGGGCTCAGGGACCCAGTCGACCAGAGCAGCATCCAGGAGACAGTGGACCTCTGTCATGATGCACCTCTTCGCAAACTTCATCCCTCTTGTCTTCGCCTTAACATTCGGAGGGTTAAGTGGTGAGTAGTTGTGTGTGTGTGTTCACATGTGTTTGTGACTTGTTTTGATAAGTTGTATATTTGGTAGGTCATGTCTATCAGTGCGCTTTTGTTTGTTTCTTTCTTTATGTTACTCTTTTTTGCTCCTCCTAGTCCTTATATTTATTCGTTACCTTTTCCTTTTGACTGCGGTGTCTCAAACATTTTACAACAGTTTGAAGATTTTTCAATGTTTTACATTATTGTTTTGTCTCGCTCGATACACTACCTTAGGTTTAGCCTTTTCAAAGCCTGTCTTCTGGTTCTTTTCGTTCTCGTTTTGTCATCTACCATATCCACATTTTATTATAATTTGTTATCTTTTATAATGATGGGAAACCGTGAGAGATAACGAAAGTTGCTTATGAGGCCCTAATGGCCAATCCATGTGTCTAATTATTTCTGATGAATTATTTAGTTATCTCACACATAGCGTGTGACACTCGTGCTGGATGCTGTAAACCGAATCATTTTCACACACATCTGATTTTCAGACTCGGTAGCGATCCCAGACAGATCCCAAGATATCAACTGCTCCTTTGCTCCATATGATATACTTACAACAAAAAAAGATTCTTCGCATGACAAGTGTTGTTGTACGAGCCCGGATGAATGCATGACATATCTTTCTACCACACATAACTGTGATCCTAACACTGGCGAAATTCGACCACACCATTCGACCAAAAGTGAGTGCACATTTCTTGATAATTTTCTATTTACTTTTACATGCTGCTGAATTTGACCCCTGACTTTGCACCATCACCATCTTCCCCTATGCCATCATTTGTTGTGAGCCAAATGCCATGACCACTTTTTTCTAACGTACAATCCTTACACACGGGGCTCTCCCCTCCTATCAAGAAAAAGAATATAAAATACGAACGGTTTACGTTAGGTTTAAAAAAATTAAAATTATGGTGTCATTTAGTGCAAAGCTGATCTGATTTGCAGAGAACATAACTACAAACAGCGACCTAAGTATCAACTGCTCCTTGGGGACATTTGATATACCTACAACAAAAAGTCATCCTTCACACGACAGGTGTTGCTGTACGAACTCCGGAGAATGCACGACATATCTTTCTACCACACACAACTGTAACCACAGCACTGGCGAACTTAGACCACTCCCTTCCATCAGAAGTGAGTTTTTTGCTGATTTCGTGGGTATTTTCTATTTACTTTATTTACCTGACTTTCGGTGAAAAGTCATGCTGCTTGATCAGACACCGATTTGCACCATCGCCAGGTGAACCCTAAGTCACGACTGAGTATTTTGGTGTAATTCGCGGATATTGTCTATCCCTGTATTGACAGTACCGGTTAAGTTAAGAAGATATCTGACCTATCTTTCCATCACCAAGGCACACCCACGACTAACAAGATATCAGTGTCTCGCGCTAAATCGTGACCCTCGTGTGTGTGTGTCGGGGTGGTGGACACACATCCCTTTGCCTACAACATTTTTCAACTGTTGTCTCTCTTTTATGTTAAATCCATAGTTTTCTTAACATCTTTATCTTCTCCTAGGCCATCATTTGTTTTGAGCCAAATGCCATGAACATTTTTTTCTAACTTTACATTCCCTACACACAGTGCTATACTTTCCTATCAATAATATAAAATAAGGAATTTTTAAAAAGTCAAAATTATGGTGTCAAACTGATGTAGAGCTAATCTGATTTGCAGGGAAAGTAACTACAAACAGCGACCTAAGTATCAACTGCTCCTTTGGGACAAATGATATACCTACAACAAAAAGTCATCCTTCACACGACAGGTGTTGCTGTACGAGCTCGGAAGAATGCACGACTTATCTCTCTACCACACACTATTGTGACTCCAAAACTGAGGAAATTAGACCCCTGGGTCAGCCTGAACCCTTGGGCACAAGTGAGTATTTGGTATATTTCGTGAATATTTTTGTGCTCATTTGGATTTTGTCACGTTCTGTGAGAAAGTCGGGTTTCTGAACAAACGCACGCGCACACGCGCTTGCCAACTCACTGCAGAGTTTAAAAAAAAAATACACTGTAGTCCACCGAGCAAAGGGCGAGTACGCAAGCACACTGTATTTTCCAGTCGTCATAAGTAATTTTTTTTTTTAAACTGGGATCGGAACTCCCCAGAATTACGAATTCTTGGCAACATTATCTATCCTCCAGCTCTCAGCCCCCCCAAACCCCGCTAAAACTCTTCTCACAGACATTTTACTTCATGTTGTGAATACAAAGGTTTCGCATATGTCATAGGCGGTAAATTATATCATTGTTCGACCTTCTCGCGCTCGAGGGTGACTAAATAAAGCGCCACGGAGTCCAAATCGTCCCGCGCCCTTTTGGCTCCGTTCCACGATCCACCCTTTGGCTCACACAGGGTCGAGATTGGGTTCCGACTGCAGGTCGAGATGTCAGCAAGCTCGCCCTCGTTAGACGGTCGTCGGGAACGACGGATGTCCGCTTGTTGGGGAAACTGGGGCTGAGCAGTTTATTGGCTACCAACGAGGGCTGCTTGCAAGATAAAAGACAGAGCAGCTTGACAGAATAAAAATAAAAATTCTGACTTATCTCCGGCCGGTAAAGTTTCATCCGACTGTTCCGCCAGTCAGACAAAAATACTGGCTGAAGTGTTTTGTGGTAACTGGTCCTACTGTTAGGTCAGTCACTCTCGTCCAGAATGAACAAAACGACTATAACAAGAATTAGTAACGAAATCTCAAAATAAATGCATAAATCTGAAAGGGTGGGTGAATACAGGGCATGTCAGATACAGATAGAGGGATATTTGAGGACACGGACACGGACACACACACACAACTTCAGCATTTTTTTTTCCATGTTTCAAAACTTCGCTTGACCCGGAAGTTGGGAAGATGGGAGTTGTCGGCTCGTGATGTGCAGGTGATGATTAAAAGTAGTCACTCCCTTTGAAACAACATTTGATAAAAGGAGAGATGTCACGTTGGGTGGAATATTCTTGTCTGAAGAAGGGGGAAAAATAACAAAAACAAAACCCAGTGCGTGGATGCGCTGTGATAAGACTGCGGTAACCGCCTTGTGTTTTAACAGGTAAATGCTGATTATCGTCTAATAGGTTGTGGTGGAAGAGGCGGCAGGGTGTAGGCGGACACTGATATCAGTCTCGATGGTGTCTGCCCTCAACTCACAGCTCAAACCATCCTGTTACAGTTGTTAGACATGCACACGGGTTGTGACCTACCCGCTAACAAGCATAAACAGAATCTGTGCACCCCTTTCCATTATTTTCACGTTATAAGGGTACTTAACCGTACTTTTATGTGTGGGTAAGGTGAAGATCATCCCCTAACTTTTTCAGGTCGTTGGAGGGATAAGTGGTTGTTAGAGACCACACTTTTCTCGGGGCACATCTTCTGTTTGCTTTACATCCACTGCTTTACCTCCCCCCAACCCTCTTTGGAGTCAGGTACCCGTTCCCGCCAGCTGGGTCGAGTGGGGGAAATTTTCTGCGCTAAGTGGGTATTGAACCAGCGTGTTCTCAGTTCAGACCTCAGCGCTCTAAGCACTCAGCTTCCCCATATGTGGGTAGGATATACGAGATATTGAGAAACCCATCGCCGGGTGTGTACGCAGTGAATGTGGCTAAATGTGGGGGATGGTGGTCTGGGGTCACGACTTCATACCCGGGTAATTCTGCCGGTCAGAAATATCGGTGAAGTACATCTGATGACGTAAAGAGAGTAGATGCTGGACTTCGTGCTTAGTTTCCGTCTAAACAAACTTGAAAAATTTCTTTATTTTTGGCTGATGGGTTTTTTTGTGGGAGGTAGAGGGGGAGGCGGTGAGGGGAAAAACACTTCAGCAAAGAAAAACCCTTGGCGCACAAACTCCGGCGCTGGATGTTCGCTGTCTCACGTGCGCTTCCTCACACATCCTTTCATATTGAAGCTTTTGTCTCTGTTCCCCAACTTTCTCTCTGTCTCACACACACACACATACACACACGCACACACACACACACACACACACAGAGTCTATATCTTTATCTCCAACGCAAGCACGCACACACACACCAACGCACTCCACATCCTCGAATGAGCACAAAAATCCCACACGTAAACTTACATGCTTATGTACCTATAAACGATCTTCTTATCTACCCGGAGGGCGAAATATCTCATTAGTCTCCGTTGTTGTTTGACTTGTCCTTTTTTTTTTTTGGTCCGTCCGCGCGTACTGTGCTGTACATCAGAGATAGACCAGGAGCACTCACGAAATGCAAGTTAACAAATGCCACGTGGGAAAAACCCTCCACGCAGCTCAGAGCTAATTACCCCCCAGTCACAGGCAGGACAATGGCCTCGCGGGAGGCGATCACAAGCCGAGATTTAAAAACTGAGAATATTTTCATCAACACCTTTCATAGTCCTCTCTAGTGGAAGTCTTCACATCATCGCCTTTATCAAGGAAAATCTTCCGCAATCAATCTATTTATTTCCTCCATGTGGCGATACGGTTAGCGCCTGTCACCAGTATAGTGAGAACTGAATGTCCTTGGTTCAGATCCCGTCTCGGGCACATTGCTTTTTTTCTGCATTTATCATCTGTTTCTATAGTCTTAGCTATGTTACCTTTAATTTAGGTTATTTTAGTTTGATAACGAAGGAGCTAGGACTAAAAACTAAATGGCTCATGTGATGATCCAAGTTGCGACCAACTGATTCACTAGTTAGGCAATCTAAAGGGTACAGTGACTGTACAAATAAACTATTTCACTAATTACATGAATCACTTTGTAGACATACCCGGTTGGGGTAAAAGATAATGGTTAGCACTGTTCACTGATTCAAACCCTTGATATTAGATAACATTACATCCGCAAACTGCAGCAAGTCGTGACTGCAAGTAGACTTCACACAAAGTCTCACGAAAAGTGAGGCATTACGAAACCGAAAGTATTTTCCGTGGTTTGAGCGACTATCTAAGTCTTAAAATAGTCTATGGGAACTGGATGATCGGCTCGACAAAGACGAGATAAACTTATTTCCGTCTCAACTGACGGATGACGCACGCGCGCCCAGCGAGGCGAATCTCACAACAGCGGCGGGTGGGAATACCTGGAATAAAAGCTGTCTACAAAGTCGCGCAGAACTCACATCCCATCATGCACTAGACCAGTCAAGCAAAATAAGAATCGCGGGAAGTGCGAACAGTCAAGTGGGTGAAACACTGGGATCCGAACCCTGTACTCAAGTAGCGCAGTGAGAAGGGGAGCACATCCTTTAATCCCGTAATAAGTCTGGTCTCTAACACCTCGCTTCCATCCACCAAAAGGTTACGAAACGTGGATTTTTTTTAAACATACAGACCTGTATTAGTTTAAGGATATATAGATACATAAATATACACATGATGATGTATTGGGATGGCAGGAGTGTTCGCTTTATGTACTTAGTCTTTGTGCAGGAGGAAGTCATTCGCCTGTCAACATGAAAATTGTTATCGTTAAAAATCCCCGTTCCTCCACTTCATAAAGCCAAAGCTTGAGAGTCGTTAGAGAGATCAGTTTGTTTGTTTGTTTTACTTTTTAACTTTAATTTCATCTCCTTCCTTACACAGCTTGCCTCGGACTTTCTTCTACCAAGAATCGACGGTCTGGCTACCAGTGTTGCCGGAATAACACGGCGTACATGCCTGACGTCATGTCATGTGACTTATCATCAGGGGAAGTCACTCTAAAGTCCCACGCCAAATTTGCCAGTTTGAAATTGTGCAGAAAGAAGCTTCCTCGCGCTCTGGACAGCGCACCTGCTCCGGCACTTAGCAACAAAGGTAAAAGACTGACGAGCGGGCTTACCTGAGTTGCCCGGATGTTGACCCTAATGCACTCTACGTCTCTCTATCGGTCAGACGCCATTTCAGCGATAAATCCGTTGAATGTCGAATACTGTTTTATATTGTATTTGTCAACACATATGATAAACTACACATTCTATTTCATATACTATATATTTCACGACATTCTTCTTTCGTCTCTTTTAAACAGAAATCCACATTGAAGGCCGAGTGGAGAAGGTTCGCGTGGACATCGGCGCCAACTACTTGATCATAGACCTTGTACCCTTCCGATTCAACAGTGCCACAAAACATTCTCCCTGCTTCCGTGAAGATCGCGGCCGTCTACAAGTCAGGGTGATGCTACCCCCTAAACGGTGGTGCCAGCCCCTGGATGAGATACAAGAGTACTTGTACGACAAGACCCTTGACATCTGGACGGACTTCCAGTCGTTGAGAAACTGCAGGCCCAAGAGGAGTGGGTTCCAAATCCCATTCGAAAGTGAAAATTATTGGATGATGGTGTCTCAGCGCGTTTTCTACTCAAAGCGGTGACTTAGGGACCCAGGCAGACATTCTAAGGGTAGATGAAGCATGAATATGTATGAGGAGGGAAGGGAGGGGAGAGAGGAGAGTGAAAAGCAAGTGGGAGAGGAAGAGTGAGAGAACGAATGAGAGAAATATATGCACTCTACTGACGAATTCAGAATACCTTTTAATGTCTAAAAAAGCTCGAGCACCGCAGATAAGTCTTATTTTAAGGCGAGCTCACTCCATGACACGTTTGGTAGAGGGGCGAGAAAAGAAGGGCAAACGGGTTTCCCTAAGTCTGTTGTTGTTACATGCATTGTGGATAATTGGTGACATCATTTGTTTATTTATTCTTTCATCTCTCGAAGCTTGACTGGTGTGAGATGACTGTGATGTGTCTGTAATTTTATTTACAGAGACAAACTTGGTTTGTGCACATTACGTTGTAGAACTTCCATGGGGTAGTCTCAGGAAAAATCCGCCCAGGTGGTCGACTTCTATGTGACTGCCCCTTGTCTCACACACCCTTGTTACGTCACTGCCCCTTGTCTCACACACCATTTGTACGTCACTACCCCTTGTCTCACACACCATTTGTATGTCACAGACCCTTGTCTCACACACCCTTGTTACGTCACTGCCCCTTGTTTCACACATCATTTGTACGTGACTGCCCCTTGTCTCACACACCATTGTTACGTCACTGCCCCTTGTCTCACACACCCTTGTTACGTCACTGCACCTTGTTTCATACATCATTTGTACGTCACTGCCCCTTGTCTCACACACCATTGTTACGTCACTGCCCCTTGTCTCACACACCATTTGTACGTCACTGCTCCTGGCTTACACAGCGTTTTCTTACTTAACTGCCCTCTGTCACGTCAAGTTTACAAGGCCCGTCACGTGACTACTCTTTGTTCTACACATCAGTCATGTATCTTGCATATACCATCCGGCAGCTCATCCAGCATAATCACAGGCAGATGCTCTGTTCCTCCTGTAGAGAGCAGCATCACACCAGAGCTCGGTACCAGCCGCGTCTGTAGAGTCCACCCTCCCACACCACACAAGATCACACCATTTGATGGCTTTTCTCACCTTTTGAAAATGAAAATGAGGTTTTATAGACAGCCTGCATCAAACTGCCAGTAGAGCCAAGCTGTACATATTTCAGCATATTTAGAATTAAAAATAATGCATGTTGGTATATCCATTTTTAAATATCAAAAAGCGTCAAAATATTGTTATGAACATGTTGCTACACTCCGTTGTTCCTGCGAACATTTTTTTTGTAAGTATCCTTTTTTAAGAAAACCACTAAGTATACATGTATATCTTTTCTGGAAATTGTGTGCAGTATCAGTGTAAACTGCTGTTTATACTGTTAAACAATTAGCACATTTACTTGTATATTTTAATATTTACTTAATGAATTATTTAACATTAATGTCTACTACTCTCTGTACTAATTTCTTTACCTATGCTTGCTTAGCCGCTGTTGTCACACCTAGCTATAATATAAAGTAAGGTGGTATACAGTATACTAATGTACATATAGGCTACTGTTGTGGGGGCAATGATGGATTGAGTAACACCAGGAGTGAAAATATACATCCGGGTAATATTCCCGACTGGCATTGCAGTTAATTTGAATTCCGTGAGAAACCACATTTGCGTCTTTGCAGAGACTGAGTCCAGCAGGACAGGAATTATCAGAGCATATGGCTACTTCATCCTAGTGATATAGCGACTTTCAAATAAAAGACGACAATGTTTGATAAGAAGTAAAGGATACAAATGCTGAATTTAAGATATTTTTATCGTTTGCACTCTATCCGCGTGTTTGTGCACGACGATATCAAAGTATTTTCAGACATCCGGTTTCCTTTTTGGATCTTGGGACCATCGTCTTTAGAAACAAATTGTTTATTTGTCTTTTTTATTTTCGTAAGCCGAGAAAAGCTCTTCTTGCTATGTGAAAATATTTAAGTGTTGTTGTTGTTGTAATTTTCTGTTCGATATTAAAGGCATACAAGGTCAAACACCTCAAATACTTCTTCCGCCCCAATGTTTGTGGGGGCGGGCGCACGTGCGTGTGTATGTGTGCCTGTGTTGTGTGTGTGTGCCTGTGTTTGTGTGTGTGTGTGTGTGCCTGTGTTGTGTGTGTGTGCCTGTGTTTGTGTGTGTGTGCCTGTGTTTGTGTGAGTGTGTGTGCCTGCACATAGCAGAGTGGGGAGAGAGGGCGGGAACTGGTGCGTGGATCTCAAATTACCAGCGACAGTCTGTGACCTGACCTCAAACCACAGGTACAGCCTTGTACAGGTGTTAGATTCCTTGGAGGTGAGCACCGAGTCAATATTTGGACTGGAAGGGAAAACCATTCACAGAAAGGAAAAACAGCAGACGACCTCCTTCCTCAGCGCAGACCGCAAAACTTGTTCCCACGAACGTACCGACGCACCGATCAACGTCATCTGGCAACCCACGTGTATATATATCTACGTGATAATATATATATCAAGCGCTCGTTCGTGTGTGTGTGCCTGGTTTTGCGCGGGTTAGCATAAGACCATTTTCATGATGAATGAGTTAATGTGTGTGTGTATATACTAGATTTGTGTCTGTACGTGCGTGCGCGCGCTTGCACGCTTGGGCATGCGCGCTGTGTGGCGGCATCTGTGAGTGGAAGCGAGGTGGGAGGAGAAGATGGCGCTGTATCTGTATGTGAGTTTTGTGTGCCATGCAGGAAGTATCCGTGTCACGATCCCGCCGTCTAACTTTAGCGACGATATGTTTATCTCCTCCCACGCGCCGCCGGCCTTCATTCACAGCTCGTGACCCAGATACTTGGGGTCCTCGGTACAGGGCGTCTCGTGCAGCACTCAGTTGTTTTCATGACTGCCTCGTCTCAGTCGAAAGTGGGTCATGACAAGGTTGAGGGCTGGAGGACATCCGACAACTACAAACAGCTTTTGACAATGGATAGATAGACTGGAAAAGGGACAAAGAGGTGAGGGGAGGGAGAACAAATATGAGAAGGGAAACAGAGAGGTGGGAGGGGACTATATGTGGGTAGTAGCACGCGCCTGAGATATTTTGTCACATCGTGCGATATAGCAGGTCGGGGGGGGGGGGGAGTAGAGTGGTAGATCATTCATGCAATGCGAAACCAGGTATACCAACCGAAGGATAAACACCTGAGTCATAGACACCAAATCTTTCGTCTGAAAAGAAATACAAAGTTGCTGAGTTCAGTTGTATAGCAGATGCCAGGTCTTATCACTGACACTTTATCTTTATCCAACATGTAATTACACTTCAGTTTGACTTCAGGCAAAAAGCAATTCAAAGTACTGATAGTGAGAATAAAAGCAAACCTGAGATGTCATTCAACCATGAACTGGATTGCTGTCTGTCTGTTTGCCAAGATCAACTCTTAGCCTCTTGCGACGTGATCCGCTGGAGTCTCGGCTAGCCTAAACAAAGAATGTGAATAAACCGGAAGCTTTGTCGTCTCCTGCCTCGTTTTAGCAGTAAACTGGAAAAAAATCGTCTGCCAGCAGTCCATATCTGAACATTCATTTAAAATATATTTCAATACACAAAATTGAGAGTTTATCTCAATTGTAACTGTGTATCACCTCTTCCTCATCGGGTACGCATCACCAGACAGACACAGTGACCGTTGTTACTGCTTTGATTTCCGTTTCGTCAGGGTTTCTCATGCAGGACGGGTGCTCTCATGAAGGCAGTCACCCAGAGCGGAAACAGAGGAACAAAGGTGGGGTGAATGGCGGGTGGGTCGCTGAGAAAAGTGTTGCTGGCTGCTGTATGGGGTGGCTGTTATGAATTAAAGGTGGTAGCGGTCTTGTGCGAGGTATCACCTGGCGCCGGCAGCTCGGGTATCTGACCCCGCGTGACCCGCCGGTAAGGCCACCCGACTTTGACTACAGCCGCCGAGACCTTTCGTACAGGTGTGACTGACACAAGCCTTGGTGTCTGGAATGTTCGATGCGAGAGAGTGCATGCGTAGATGCTGGATGTTTAAAGATAACTTTTGGACATTGTATATAAGCGGTGAGAGTGAGCGCCAAGCAGTCGCAGTTGTCGTCGCAGATTATTTTGTCAGACATGCTTAAAACCATATTGAAACATGTAGAATCAAAGCTCAAAGTCCAAAAACAAAAAAAGTTTACTCAGAACCTTCAGAGGCCATGTAGCTGCATTATACACAATAATGAAATATGTAATAAATGCACAGTATATTTGAAGAACTAAAATACACAGAGTAAATGAAGACAAAGTAATTAAAATGTTCACTATGTACACAACAGCAACTTTCATCTTAGCTCTTTTTCACCAAAGTTGCTATGATGTTGACAATCAAATTACTCATAAATTTTGTTAAAACATCTTTCTTAGTGCCACCAGATATTTAAACTTGTATGAGATTGGAATATTCCAGCACAATTCGCAAAAATAATTTACATCATGCTATTTTTCAAAAACTTCCATGAAAGTATAGAGTGGTATTCATACCCAGCATCACTAAGGTAGTCTTACAACCGCAAAGGAATAGACTGGTCGTCCTGTGAAGGACCCTCTCACTAACTCTTTAGAAAGCTGAACGAATACTGTGTCCAAGTTCAGTGTTCTTTTGGTTGACTACTTGCGGTCTGAGGAGTATTGTCCTCTGGTTGCTCTGGTTACTCTACATAGTCTCGAGGATAGTGAACTACTACAGAAACTTTCATGGGGTCTAGGAACTTACCATTGAAGCAGGTGCTTGATATACCACAACGAGAGACAAAGGAGCATTTGAAAATGGGTCTTACTCTTACGATTACGATTGCAAGGGTCTGGACGGGTCTACAAAGTTTCAGACTTTCAGGAAAAAAAAAGATATCCTCCTACCTAACGCCTCTGATGGCCCAGCCCTGTCCACGCAGCGAATCGGCATGAGAAGGCGGGGTGGGTGGGTCGGCCTGGCTTTACCACCGGGCAAGAGCACCACCACGGCTGCAAGGCAGGGTGGGTGGGTCACGTGGGTGGTCACGTGCCCAGGACATGCACCCACGTCACGAGCCACTGAAATTAAGTTTTATATCTGTCCAGCCTGTGGGCCTTGCACAAATTTAACATTAATATAGAAAGAGATTGAAAAGCATGAACACATGCACTTCAGGTGGCTTAATTATGGAATATTTGAATGTTTTGTTTACCGCCATTAGTGTCTACAAACAAACAAAGGTGTGCATAATTTCAGACCTTTACCCTCATTACCATGGTGATACCTTTGATTAGTGTCTGTGTATGGGAATTAGTCTTCTGGAACTCAGTCTTGTTGAATGGTTACCTGAGGTTTATAATCAGTGGCATATAGCTGTGTGGATCGTGTGAATTGTTCGATGAAAACAATAAAATCGAAAAAAAATTAATGAAATTATTCAATGTCTTATTGCGTTTGATGTGTTTATTTACAGTGGACGAAAGTGCACGTGTGTATATATATATATGCAAGGATAATGTTTATATGATTTTGTTTGCTGCAGAAAGAACTCAGAATCAATTTCCCTGAAAACTATCCATCTTTCTGTCGAGAGTTCTCACACTGTGTAGTATGGTATACAGTATACAGTGTCAACTATCAGGAATTGGCTGTGCTGCCCATAATATGTACACAGCGCCATACAAACTGCTGCAGACTGTCTACCAACAGAAATGGAATCAATAATATGAAAATTTATTATTACGAATGTGATGAGGAAGAGAGTTCCACTGCTCAGCAGCACAGAGGCAGGACGTCCGTTGTCCGTGTGTGGCTGTCTTTGTGGGAGGGAGGATGGAATGCAGGAGGGGAAGGTGGAGAGGTAGCACTAGAAAGCTCGGCACAGCACTTAGGTGGTCCAGATGCTCACAGTTATAGAACAAGACAAGACCTTCCGCCGACTAGTCCATTACGCAAATTGAACCTTTACAGTCCGATGGTTTTTATCAGGTCATAGTCAGGTGGTGGGGTCTGTAGGTGGGAGAGCACTTGGAAAAAATCCTGAGTGGATAAGTTTGCTATTGCTTTTGTGTGGAAGGAAGGAATGTCACAAAGTTCTTTACGGATCTTCGGGCATTGTCGCTTGACTTTCCGAAAGACTGCTGAATGTTTGGGCTGCGTGCGAGCTCGGGTATGTCAGTCCAGGGGCTGGGGCAATACCAAGTGGGTAAATATTATCAGGCATTGTCTGGGTAGCTTCGTCTCTTTAATCTGTGATTACATTGTAGAGTTACCAACATCACTAATGAAAAGTAATAAAACGTCAGCAGCTATCTGTTAAAATTTTTTTATTTATCATGCCAGTTTATAAAAACAAAGAACAAAACACTATACTGAAACGTTCTCAAAATAATTAAGTTTGATGATACTGTGTTTTTTTTAATCAATTAGCTTTTATTGTAAATTTGTTTATTTCTAAATTTCCTTCTTTAGAACAATTGTAAGTTTTAGAAACACGCTGTCCACCCAGCCTCACCCACATATACATATGGTCCGTTAGTGGCCACAACAAGTTACAGGGTGATAAAAATAAGTGTCTCTTCGACTCTTGTTAATCTCTATTTCTTATTAAGGTATAATCAGAAATATTGTACAGCGGTATATGCATCATCGCATAGACTAACCCGCCTCTAACACCCTTCACTTCAGACCCCGTATGGTGAGTCAGATCGGTCACCGGCTTCCTACCAGCCCATGATGGCACAGTCCTACCAATGAGAGGAGGGGCTGATGGAAAGGGGGGGCATGAAGGCAGGGCTGGGGATTCTGGCATGGCACCTCCCCCATCGCCAGGTCCAGAGCACCACCCTGACTGG
>SRHC01001339.1:0-50000 GCA_004794325.1 Pomacea maculata | reverse complement strand
TCATCGACATCATAACCATCATCAATACACCGTCATCATCATCATGATGAACACCATCATCATCAATCATCATCATCATCAATCTCATCAATCATTATCATCATCAAAAAGGTATCAACACACCATCATCAACATACCATCATCATCAAAACCGCATCATCAACACTACAATCATCAATGTTGCATTAATACCAACATCATCAACTTATCAACATCATCATGAACACATCACCAACACATCATCAGCATCAACACATCACAACCATCACAACCACCATCAACACAATCATCAGCATCAACAAACATCAACATCAACAAGCATCATCAACATCAACAAGCATCAATGTCATTGTTATTATCATCAACACATGAACACATCAACAGCATATCTATGTCATAGGTGACTTTCAACTTCTCCTTTATTCAATTTAGTAACACCCCCTCCCCTCGGCTGACCATGGTACGATATAGCACATAATAATTATCATCTCATAGCATGGCATCAGTTAAAGCATATATCTACTTTCCAGACAGAATTGCAGCCAGTGTTTCAACACAGTTTGTCAAACCTTTTTATCTTTAAATTCCAATCAAAACCAGGGCATAAATCACAGAAATATTTAAATTGTTTTAAGTTCAAACCAAACATCATAATACAGCAAAGAAAATTAGTGAAAGCACCTCAACAAAGGGGCAACAAAGTTTACATAACTTACATCAAAACACATACTTTATTGTAAACCATAAATAGCATATCAATGTCATAGATTACTTTCAATTTCTCCGTCAGTCAATTTAGTTAGACAACTGTTATTTTAATAGTTACCAAAATTCTTACTTACGGTTTGGATTCTGTTCAGGGAGGTTCACAGGTACACACACATCTGAACTTCCTTGAATACTCTTTCTTGAAACTTCCTTGAATATTCTTCCTTGAAAACTCTCCAAACTGGGGCCGCTGGGGTTGACGAGGCCAACACCCCCTCCAACCGGCTGACGATGTCGTTACCCCAGAGCAGCGAGTGTCGACTAGGCGGACACACCCGTTTAGGAGATACACACTGGCAAACTCCTGAACAAGGATGGCTGACGAGGCAGACACACCTGACTGCTGACGATACACTTCAGTATCCCCGAACCGCAGGTGATGACTAGGTAGATACACCCGGCTGGCGACGATACACTTTAATAACCAGGAACAGCGGGTGCTGGCTGGGTAGATACACTTAGCTGCCGGTGATGCTCTTCCAATCGTCGTTCCTTTCCTCGTTAATTCCTTGTCCTAAGTAACTCCTCTCCCGGGTAATTCCTCCTGGGTAATTCCTGAAATGCTTACTTGGCTAATGAATATTCGTATTGCACTTTATCATTTTTACAATAACAACCACAACACTCTTTCCATTATCATCACTTGTACACACCACTTATAAACACTTATACTTATAAATACCAAATAATTCTACTCAACTCGCACAGAGAAAACTCGATGCTTACTAACTATACCCTCTCGCTATTCTCAGTTCCACGCTAAGAATGTAAAGTTTTTATACTTGTCATTACGTCTGTCTGCTTGCTGATCATAATAGGATGACATCATGGAACTAGGTCCGATGACTAGTGGTCACACTGACAAATTAGAGAAAGTCGAAGATAACACTTACAATTCCCGTCAGTCCATGGTCTCCCGATGTACGATACTCTCACAAGAAATGTTCTTTCCCACCCAGTCACTGCTCGGCAGGTGCGCCGACACACTAACAACTACACTAACAACTACACTAACACGCAACTGCACATATTGCCATGGAAACACCAATGCTGGTAGACACTTCCAGACTCTTTGGCTTGGACATTAGTGGAAACGTCGACAAGATGTTCGATTCCTCGGCGACCGAAAAGGGAAGATACCCGGATCGGTTCGATCTACCCAGCCCCTCCCCCCCCCCCCGGGTGGGTCCGGTGTAGGGAGAAGGCTCTCAGGCCCTCCTGTCGTTAAGGATCCGTCTCAGAGGGTCCTCCTTAACCATTTCTCCATATTAATTCTTGAAACTTAATGACTAATGAGACTACCATTCACTGCTACTATTAGTCTCCCTGAGTTAAACTCATCACGTGATTTCTTATTGAACGTTAAAATTTTTCTCATGAAACAATTGAACAATACTTTTGCCGTGAAATCAGAATTTAGAATTCAGAACAATATAAAAACATTTGTTTACCTTTACTCGGCAATGAACTAAAAGCACAGATTCCGCTGTCTGTATTCACACCTGGACAGGTAGAACCATCCGTCTCGGCGGCTGCGTTGGGAATGTCACACACTGCTCACTGAACGAAACACCTGGAGGTGAGCTGTCGTCACTAGTGTCACGTGTCACATGCTCCTACACGGGGTTTACGAACTAGACATTTTTTCTTTTCTTTTCTTTTATTCTCACACAGCAGACACACTCGTGAACTACGCTTACACGAGAAATAAGTAATTTCCCTGACACACAACATTATCTTTATCTTGTAATAATCTTGAAACTAGACCTTGTTTTGCTTAGTTTATTTTTTACTCCTTTGTTTATTTTTGTATGTGAGCACACTTGTTTGTATCCCTGCAAGATGAACAGCGTTTAACGTATGTTGTCATTCCGAAATACAGATATAAAAAATTAAATATATTAAAACAGAAGAAAAAATTGTTAGTCTCTCACTGTTTTAAATTGTTTATTTTAATTTGTCTGAATTTTTGTTATCTTTATCAAGATACATCCTGAGGAAGCTTTTGTTTACAAATAAATCACGCTGGAAAAGGAAGCATGCACAAGTTGATTTTTTCTGTTCATTTATTCCTCCTAGTCTTTCCGTTTACATTCTGACGCTTCTCTGTTGAAAGATGAAGTTACGTTTACACCAGATACAACGATGTCTTTACTTATAATAATTTATATTTTTGATATCGAGTCGGTTATTAGCAATGATAGTGTGTGGGATAACCGTTACCGACAACCCAGGTACTTAGTTGTAATACACACACACACGCACGCACACACGCACACAAACAAAAACAATAAATAGACAGAAACGGGAGACAGACGCACGAGTTAAATAGACAGTAAAAGATCTTCGTTTCGATGAAATCTTAATGAGGATCACACAGCAAAATAATTTTCTTTCAATGGAAAACAAAAGCGAAATCCGATTGGTTCACAAGTCCTTTATTTTCCAAGACATGAACTGCAATAGTGTGTCAAATAAAAATGATTTCGTCGTAAGACCTAAACTCCCGAGCGACAGCCAACAGAATGTTTAGGCATGCGGACTTAATCGTGTATTTTCAACTAATAATAACAATAATAATAATTTGCTGGAAATAGCAGTAATTAAATGCGACTTTGTCTATAAAATCTTTCGTTAACCTAGGCTTCTACAATCCATTTTTAATTTAGTCCTACACACGGTGGTTAGTGATATAGTTCGTGATCTGTTCGGGTCGAATACACCTGTTGATGGCCTGTGTGAAGGAGAAAAACTTCCGCTGTCCGTTATTACAGTTTGTCTTCCACTACTGCGACATCCGCTGCCATGTTGCTGGAGTACGAGATGATGGAGGTTGTGGTCTTGGTGTCGCTGGATGAGGACGTCAGACCAGAACCAGTGTGAAGAAGATGCTTGGTGGGGGCTCCCGTCATGCATGTCACGTACAGCGCCATCACACGGCGGTTGACGATGAAGGAAAGAAAGATGAAGATACCCTGCAGCGAGTTGACGACGGTGAAGATGAGACGGAGATATGGAACCTGCATGATTGACAATGACAATGACAATATTAAAAACCTGTGTCCTGCAGAACATTTAATTAAAATAACAATAAGTATAAAAAATAAAATAAAGGTTAATAAAGGCATAAAGCCGTGTATAGTATTATGCTTTCGTTACTTAGAAAGTTATCTTCCCTTCCGGAAAAGCAAACTGTCGAGGATGAACACAATTTTTAGATGTTGATGCTGTGGAGAAGGGAAAGGGATGGAGGATGGGGAGCGGGGGCTAGAGAACGAACCCTCACCTCTGTGGTAAAGGCGACGAAAGCCAGCGCCCACGTGAGACCAGTGAGAGACGACAGTTTCATGTATACCCACACGTGTCGCTCGTCCTCCCGAGACTTTTGAAGTTTAGGCGCCGCACGGATGGCCCGCACCGCCAGGGCGAAGAAGGTCAAGTTGCACGTGACCATGATGGCCACCGGCACCCCCACCGCCGCCGCCACACCCAGCGCAGTCGACAGGTAGCAGTACCTCCCGCCGTAACCTGCATCACCCAGGTGTGAAGGATTAGTGCTTACCTACCTCGGGCTACAGCTTTGTAACAGATCCTCCTCCTCCTCCTCCTCCTCCTCCTCCTCCTCATCATCATCATCATCATCCATAAAGGAGATAATTATATTTGTGTAGAGGGTCTTGTGAAGGGTCTCGGCTAAATAATAAATATTAGGGAGGGGGAAATGTCAGGACGCGGGGGACAAGGATGTATATATAAGCTAGTAAGCAACAGTCGTGACCGATTTTTTAAAGTAAAGCTATTTTAATCGTTATCCTATTCCTGTGGCGGAAACCACTGCACACGCGTGCGTGTGTTCCTTTGCCGTCTATTCAAATCGAGCACGAAAACAATGTTCTCACGATCTTCTTGCTGGATGGTTGAAAGAAAGAAAGAGAGAGTGTAAGTGGCTTGTACACGTATATTTGTGTGCTTGTATGCGTTCGTGCGTGTGTATGTGTGTTTTTCCTCTCTCCCTTTCTGTATGTGTGTGTGTGTTCGCGAACAAACGTGACCATGAATAAAACCATTTTTAACCAGAAAAATATGGACACATTTGAGCAAATCTGGCATAGTTTGTATATGGTGTATACATAAAAACTTTCTCAAACTTGCTTTAACCTTTGCCCATCTTTGCTTGAGAACCGTTTGGTTGCAAAGCTCTCATGACTCCTTAAAAATGTAACGACGGACGACAGACAACACCCGAGGACCATGAACCAGGACAGAAAGCGGTTTACATTTTGCGAAACAAGTTCAAAGTTATGCACGTAAATTATCAACATTGTTGTTCGAATTTTATTTCTTTGAAGTTGATTGTGCTGCAGGGGATGTAATCTACAGAAGTGTGATGTGAAACTTGTTGAATCTCGCAGGTGATACAATGCGTTACAAAGTGTGCACACTCTCACAGATTGATGAATCTGTGACCAATTTTGGCAAAGACTTTAAAAGACGGTTGTAAGAAATTCGCCGAACTGTAGTGAGTAACATCCTGTAACTGAAGCGATGCTTGATGGACCTGGTACAACAGGAAGAATTCTTCTATTGTACTTATGACAACAGGAAGTGTGGGTGTGTTTTGTGTACGCTTGTATGCGTGTTAGTATGTGTGCATGTGTGTTGGCGCATTCACGTCTTTACATTCCATCCAACATCTTAATGGAGCCGATGAGGGAAAGGGAGACAATTCAGCTACCCTCCACCCCCACCCGGAACTCACCTATGCTGACGCCACCAGTAGCCACGATGTGCGAGAGGAGGGTCAGCAACACCACGACGGCAGCGCCACCCCACACCACCACGGCGTACTGCAGCAGCTGGCGGCGACGCTCGGCGCTGTCGTAGTTGTCGTGGGCGACGCGGAGGGAAGTGAAGACCCGCCACATGTGGTAGGAGCAGACGAACATGGCGCAGAAAGCCGCCAGCCAGAAATAGTGGATCAGGATGGCAAGCGCCTGACACACGCCAGGAATCTGGCACCGCAGTCATGGAGGGCAATGGTAATGAGTGATAATTATAATCTGGGACCGTAGTCATGGAGGACATTGGTAATGAGTGATAATTATAATCTGGGACCGTAGTCATGGAGGACATTGGTAATGAGTGATAATTATAATCTGGGACCGTAGTCATGGAGGACAAAATTAGTAATGAGTGATAATTATAATCTGGTATTGCAAGCATGAAGGACAAGTAAAAAAGAAATATTGTAAGACCGAACAAATAGATGAATGAAAGACGATCATTGTGGTAACGCTGCTGCTGCTGCTGCTGCTGATGATGATGATCAACGATAATGACGATAATGACGATGATGAAGTCCTTAAGGCTACCTCTGTCCTTCTGGAGCCCGTCAAATAGAACAGCTGCGCCAAGAAGAGCGAGGCTGCGAGATTCATGTTGTTTTTTCCAGGAGCTGTCTGCAGGGATTTGAAGGCTGCATACGTCACAAACGTCAAGGACAGCCCCACCAGCGACAGCGACGTGCACACAAGGGAGATAATCACTTCCGCTTCCTCGATAGCCATATCGTTGTGTCTGAATTTAATTTACAAAATAGAGTGAAACTTGCTACGCATCCTTCTGTTAATAGCAGTCTGTCCAATCCATGTTGAAGTACTAGGTCATCATAAAAATATCACGTGGCATCGTATCGCAGTCAGTCAAACAATGGCTAGAGTAGTGATGATCTAAGTCTCTGAATTACCGTAAATTTCGGTCTTCTGAGCGCAATGTGAACAATTCACACTTTAATCTGAAAAATCTGGAAAAATTTGCAAATAAGTCGCATCCCTGTTTAAGTTGCAGGGTTTAAAGGTCGGGACAAAAGTCGCGATTCATAGTCCAAAATTTACGGTACACGCTTAATTAGGGAGGTCTCCCTCTCTTTTTGAATGCTAATCAAAGTCCCTACATTTTTTATCACAAACTTCTAGATGAGGTCACGAACAAAAATATGTATCCAAGTTCAGAAAACACACTCACTACCTCCTTGCCCAACTATTCCCAAGAAAAAACATGTTCTCGGATGCTGAACTTTCCAAGTGGGACTTTCGGCTCATTTCCGCTTCATCATAAGAACGAGAGTAAACATGTTGTCATTACTGTAATAGGAAGCCCTTGGCACGAAGTGTTACAGTGGCTGCTTGAGCATCAGCTGGTGTGTGAAGGCGGAAGGCATATTTATTGTGTCGGAAACTAAACATTGGTTAGTTCCTCTAATGTCACGAGCATCCCCACGGAAAGCCCGACCTCCGTGATAGGGACAGCAAATGATGGAAAACACCAGTTTCCATGAGCTTTTTTCTTACTTTATATGATTCTGTGCACTCTACTATTCGTTTATTCACTTTCTGCTTATGTAAGATTATTTTTGAAGCTGATGACACTATAGCTAAGCGTTTTGTATGCAGAAAATGTTTTTGTCATTGCGAGTACGCAAGGGAATAAGTTCACTCGTAAAATCTTGTATTAATATTAATCTACATCTGAAATGTTATGTTAATTAATAAAATAAATAATTGTTTGTCACTAAAAATCTCTGTTTTGTGACTTTAAATGATTCTTCTATACTAAAGGCGCAATAGCTCGTTGGTATCGTCTGTCAACTTGAGTCTGAAGAGTACTCAATGATCCCCCCCCCCACACACACACACACAGAAACAACAACTTAGAACGACAGCAACAGGCAGAAATGAGGACCAATGTCCCTTGACATCATTTGTGTCATTATTTCAACGCACCTGCCATTGTAGGCTGAAACTTTTGGCAGAAAATCACTCAGAAGAATGAGAACAGAGCCGTCAGAGGACGTCTGATACCTGGAAAAAATTGTAAATTTAAATATGCTTACTTCGTGTTACAAAAGGAAGTAAAGGGTCCCACAGCACCTACACACCTAACTGAGAATGAGCAATGAAGGCTGGAATAGTTGAGTAATTAACAAAATCTTTGTCTTAGCGCGCAGCCACTGTGTGCATTTACACAGTATTTGGTATCTACGTCCTTTCATCCTCCGTCCAGATCCCAGCATGCATATTCCTAGTACTGGCTTCGTCTATTGGTGGTGAGAAGCAACAACTCGCACGAGAGCCTCTCAAAACCCCCCAAACAGACACACACACACACAAACAAACAATAGGACTGGGGTTGAATACACAGAAGTACTTCACTACACTTCACTAAAAGGTCTTTTTTCAAAAACAAAATTTATCTTAACAGCCCACAGGGAGAAGAAACTGGAAAGTCCGTGGTTCACAGATGCTATCGAACAAAGTCCAGTGAAGGTAAAAGAGGATTTCAACTTTAATTTCGATTTCGGTGTGCAGACAAACCGTGTGAAATCCCCCAACCTTTAACCTTTCTGATAAAATCCACTCAAGAAATCAAGGCTCTTTGCTGTGGGTGATATTTTTACAGTAGTTGTGTTTTTCCCGGTTTGTTTGTCTGTTTGCTCCCACGAGAGAGAGAGAGAGCGGAATAAAATAAGAAACAGAAAAGAAATAATGATATTTTGTGTTCTCCTAGTTGGGTAACTGCAACTCTCTACACACCAATCTACCTAGCTGCCTAGTGGACCAGATTCAAAGAGTACAGAATAATGCCGCCTTCTCCTCAAGTTTGAGGTTGGCTTCATCTTGACCCTACATGGGTGGGAACTGCTCTCTGAGAACAAACTCTCTAACATAGTAATTACGAGTATTTCCTACTCACACACTTGACGACGACAATTACAAGTATCTTGCTCACAGTCCTCATTGTCACTGTCATGAAATTAGATTGTTTATACAGGTGTTACGCATGTGTGGATGTTATTACACTTGCTGATGGCACTTGAGACCTCTTACAAGAAGTAAGAGAAGATAATTTTCAAAATTATCTTCCCTTACCTGGCGAGGCTGTACCTTTCGAGAGTTATCTCCTCCTGGAGCCAGGGCACAGCCAGCTCTAGGGTTGCCATGTCGACGTTGTATTCATCCTGCAAGAGCGCCATCTGTGGAAGCGGCAAGAGGTCGTTGACCCTGGTGTAGACCAGCGTTTCATCGCCGCCAACGACTGGGAGGGGGATGGAGACCGACACTGTACACGCGCCGCCTTTTTTGCTGTGTCGGAAGTGGTTCAGCCACACACGTTCATTGGGGCGTGACGTCAGCAGCAGGGTCTGGTCCCGAAACTGAAAAGGAAGAGAGAGAAAGAAAGAAGACGACCAGGACTTCAGTAGCTCTGTCTCGCCTTTCTCACAACAATTTTAGTCCGTGAAAAAATAATAAAATGAAGGGAAGAAGGGACGAAAGAGAAATAGGATAAACAAAGCAGCCAGAGTTAATTCCCAAGGAATTAAATAAGACAATGTAAAAAAATGACTACACAAAGTCACCCCAAAAGATAAGGTGGTGTTGCGCAAAGAGAGCAACTGAGACTCGATCCTGGCCAGCGGCGCTTCCCGTGTGACCACCAGGGTACTGAACAACGCCAGGTAGCTGGTGTTGGCGGAGCAGGTGCTGTTCTCGTCAGTCGTGTCGAACACAACCACGAACTCCTGCAAACACACACAAACACACACAAACACACACACGTCAGGCTGACACTGGTAGCCCACAGCTACAGAAAATTACTTTTTAATTAGCTCCAAGCTTCATTATTGTCTGCGAAAAAGTCTTATTATCAACGCTTTGAGCGATGCAACGAATTATCTCGCCGATGCAGAAAACTTTTGACAGCATTTGGTGAAAGAAGAAAAGAAAGAAGATATTTAAAGTCCACCGTCAAGCTTAATCATTATTTATTTTTAATTTTTATTATCCTTTGGGACGTCGCGAAAATAGAAATAATTCAAAAGTCCATCGAGCGCTGCTTACTTATTGCTTCTTATGCCTTTATTTCTTTTATTATCCTTTGAGAAAGTCATAAAATACGAAAAAATAAAGAAAAACTCACAAGCAGTATTGTCAATAAGCACAGTTTGCTTTCCTTTTTATCGTGTTTGTGTGTGAGAGAGAGAAAGAGAGAGAAAGAGCTAAAGAGAGAGAGATATCCATTAACTTAATGATCATCTCACTGTGCAGGAATTACAACTCACCGTGAAGCGGACTTTTAACTTGAGAATATTCAACAACAGGTAGCTCTGGAGCATGACGGGAAAATCGCGCACGACATCCTGTGTCAGGGTCAGGTGAGTGTCGAGGTAGATGTCGAAGTACAAGGTGTACGCAAGTCCCAGGCCGCTGGACAGGACAGGGACACAGTTTTCTCGGACATACTGACGACCTCGAGAACAGCGAACAGGACGACAAAGATCCTGTGACAAATAAAGACAGAGTAAAACTACGATAAAACAAGAAGTATAAAACAAGAAGTATATTTAGTTCCACTTATAGCATAATAATTCCATCGACCACACTACTCTTTTTCTCATTTTTCTATGAGGACGTTGTTGAGCAGGTAAATGTGAATGACCCTTCAAGCGCCGAGACCGGTGAAAAATTTCTCAGCAGGTCTGCAGTTCAGTGATTTCTACTTATTCATTCGATCCTTAGATGAGGGGTGGTAACGCTACCCCTCAGTTAGCTACGAGTCGGAAGCATCACGGGATCGAGGCACAGACCTAGGAGGTAGGATAATCTTAGAAAGGTGTTCATGATACGTATAGTCCTCATCTTTAAACGTCTTGTTAGGTTTGTAGGTATTAGGAGAAGATAAATCAAACCAGTGAGTTTGTAACTACTGTCTTTCGGTGTTCTAAATGTAATTTTTTTTTAAATTACTCTCAACAGACGCTGACTGATAAGGACAATCTAAGAATATTCCCATTCCTGAGGATTTTTCACAGATAACCTTCACCTTTTCCTCGTCATACACTTGGTCACTTTGACACAGAGCACTTCTGTCCACTCGTCCAAAGATGACATCACTGAAGTCTAGAAGGGCAGAGAAGGGCATGACGGCCATCTGTGGACTGCGCCAGCATCTATCGGAAAAAAAGAGAATCACCGTGATTGTCCTGTTATGACGAGGAATTTACTACTGGCCCCCTTCCAAGCACTGACATGACCACCCCGACCACTGTTACCCCCAGTATCAACTGTTTCGTTCAGGTCACTCTATTTAGTTGAGTGAAACCGGTTCAAGCGTGGAGTGAGTATAAAGAAATAGTGAAACACTTGCTGCTTTTGATTTCCCTATTCGTGACGAACTAAGAGCTCGTATTCGGCAACGGAAGTACAGTGTTTTTCTCCCTCCCCACCTACCAGCTGCTTCTTTTCCTGTTGCTCCCCTTCTCTTTCTTCCCCACCTACCCGTTTCCTGCCTTCCCCTATTTCGTTCTCGCTGTAGATGTATGGTTTAGTGTTGTTGCGTCGTCAGGTCATCTTGCCCTACTTAAACATTAATACGTATGTCTTCATTATTTTATTATTATTTAATTATTATAAAAAAACATATTATCATCATTTTCATCAACCCGGTTACTGCTAGTATGATTAATAACTCGCTTTATATACTGTGGGTGTTTTTTGTTTTTTTTTTGGCCTTCGAGAAAGATCGTTACAACCACAAACATCCCAGTGAAGTAAAGAGGGACAGTTGGTAATGGAAATGATTGAGCTATAAAAGGACTACAGCACTGCACCGTAAACGTGACTACGTGATGACTACGTGATGGCGACGTGAATTGCCATTGTCCCTACCTGTGGAAAGGCTTGGGATCATCGAAGTTGCACAGGTAGCAAAAGACGTTCTGGAAAGTCCGGTTCTCCGAAACTTTGGGATCCAGGTACGCTGCACAGGCCCGCTGCAGGAACTCTGCATCACTGCTGCCGGACCACGCGCCCGTCACGTTGCATGACGTCACCATGTCGCTAGGAGAGTGGCACGTGCGCACAAGCGGGAGGTCGCGGGGAGGGTGGTAAGTGAGGATGCAGTCTGGGTCCTCTACAGCTTGGGTCACCAACGACATCAAGCCGTCCTTTAGGGTACGATTCTCTCCAGATTTGCACCCGACCAGCACCTGTGAGGATCATACGCACCTGCAACAGCTTTATCGTGGCAGTCACGTGTTTGTAATGTGTGTGTGTGTGAACGCGTGATGTTCGTTTGATATAGACATTCTTCAATTCAAACATTCGTATGGACTCGCGTACCTCAAGCTCCCGCTTGCCCCACTGACCTTCCAAACGACCATGTCCTCTTCTTCGAAGCCGTTGCAGGCTGCGCAGTGTTTGCTGGGAAACACCGTGACCGCGAGGTTGCCGTGTCCAGACTTGTTGGTCAACACGGACACGGGGAGGTAGTCGACGTTGTTGCGACAGTTGGCGGCCAGAGTAGCGGGTGTCGCGGGTGGGCAGCTGTCCTTCATGAAATAGCTGCTGGCGTTGACCAACAGGACTTCACGCCGAGATGGTGGATAGTCCACATAGAGGTTGTCTCTACATCCCAGCTTCAGATTCAGTGGGGGTACCTGTACAATGAAAAAATGAGAGTGCCAGCCACGTTAATTCATTTATTCGTTACAACTAATTAATTCATTCGTTCCTGACTGCACTGGGTCCAAGCAACGAGCTAACTCTGGCCTTAATGTGTTTGTTGAGTTGTCAATGAATTTTTTTACGATGACAAAGGTGTTAAAAGTCGTCAAGATATTCAAAGACATGTCTTTCTGTACCAAAGTATTTGCGGTTGCCATGGTATCTGTTTTAAGTTGTTGACGTATTTGTATTAGGTCCCTAAGATATTTGTTTCCATTTGCCAAGTTATCTGTTTTCCTTTGTCTATGCATTTGTAACGGTTGGCAAGGCATCTGTTTTCGTGAATTCTGGCCATGTCGTGCAGGAATTGCTTGTACCCGTTAAAGATCTGCTTAACGATCAGGAAGGGGGAGGAGCCATGTGAGCCGCTGTTGAGTTCTGTTGAGTTCTCCATGACGACTAGAATTACTAGACACCCACAGCTGGTTGGCAATGCATCCCTTTCATGTTTTTAATGCTTACTGCTTTGAAGGTATTGTTCCTGCCTTTTTTTCATACACCACCATGCCTAGAAAAGGTCGATAGTGGACAAAGTTCACTTCTGGGCGAGGATACCCAACACTCTAACACAAGCAAGTTCATCTGATACCCCAAGGTCGATAGGACCATAGGAGACAGAAAGCGGGAGGACTTCTTCATTGGAAGGACGACTGTTTAATTGCATCGTTAAAGGCTGGCGTTCCTGATCACGTGTCGTCAGCGTGGTTAATGAAGTAATTCACACCGACACAAGTCATCATTAGCGATACCAGCAAGACATATGACCCAGTGTTGACAGATACATCACATCTTGTTCACATGGCACAAGCGATTGCAAAAATGTGCAAAACAACCAAATCTGATGTAATTGAAGTAAAAATGTTCCCAGATTGGTTAATGTTTCAATTATCATAAGCTTTAATGTAGGAACGAATTATAATGCTTCAATACTGTGCGTTTTAAAAAATGTAAAACTAATTTTCTGTAGTATAAATGCCTTTTTATATCTCAATATCGCAGGAAATCAGTTAATACCGTTACTCAAGCGGTGGACAAAATCTGGCAAAAATCAGATGTTACAAAAATTGTAAATGTCGGCTTTCCAGTGGATATTTTCTGACTTCCGCAGGGCCTTCGACACGGAATTGTTATTGCATAAAATGCGAGATTATGTCATGGGCAACATCAACCTTATGATTTGAATTTTGTGAACAAAGAAAAGGCACGAGTTACAGATGGCAGCACCGCAGTGTTTGAATTCAAACTGCGCGTGCGTACGACTCCAGATTTGATCGCTTCCTTTATTTGATTTTTTTTCTTTTTAATTTCTTTTTATAGAGCGTGCGCACGTTTGCATAGTGTGTGTGGGAGAGAAAGAGAGAGAGAGAAAGAGGGAAAAAGAAAGATTCAAATCCACAATACAGTTTATGTGTCTCTCCTACTCTATTTTCCTCTCTATGTAGATCCGTGTTGCATGACCCTGTTTACTAAATCTCGTCCCCGTGGGTCACACGACCTCACTGCTTTCCGTTTCGTCCCGAAAACAATGGCCTGCACTCGATCTTGTCAGCGAATAAACCAGGAACATTTGCTAGGATGCATTGTGGGATCGCGTGACCTGTCTTCTGCTTCTTCCCTGAGAAATCCAAAAGTGAGCGTAGCAACGCATGATAAATACGAAACTAATTGACGAAGTTATTTACTAACATAGAAAATTAATGAATTTTGTTGTTTCTAAAGTCCTCATAAAGCCTAACTATACGTTTGCCGGGGATTTCAGTTCTTACTAACCTCGTCAACATTTAGGAAAAGTTTATCCGGACAACAGTCGCTGTAGTGATGACAGTCGTCGTCGCACTGGCAGGGGGCGCAGTAGTCGCAGCTGTCAGCAGGAAGATTCAGAAAACACAGCCTCGATGAAAAGCAGTATCGTCTGTGTAAGATGAGCAGCTTCTTCTGGAAAAATTCCTCTGATGTCAGATTCCAGGTCGACATGTTTGCGATCAGTTCGTCCACCGGCGACATCGCCTTCACCGGATGTAGGACGGCTCCTGACAGGACACCGACCAAAGTCGATGATGTCATGAGATCCAGGAGCCGCGAGGTTGGCTGATGACCTGGGACTGGTCGTAGCATCTGCATCTTCAGCGCCAGGAGGCTGCTAGTGAGGGTCGTGCCCAGGCCGGCTGCCTCCTCCCACTGTGGCCACACATTGCACGTGAGGAGGACACACGATGCCGACAGGACCAGTGCCAGAACTAAACCACACGAGGCTGTTTTTATCTGAGACGAAGTGTTGTTGGCCATTGAGCTCCTGCTGACAACAGACAAAATATTTGTGATTTCTTTTACTTGATACCACTTCTAAACGGCCAAGGATGGTCGTTTGGTTACAACACATACATAGCCTCGTAACCAAAAAGAAAACTTTGCATTTAAAAGGACTTATTAGGGGAAACAAAGCAAAGGTCGTCCCCGAATATTCTGAGGTCGCTGGGAGAGTCAGGGGGCAGACTGCTAGCCATTCAGTTGTTTTTACCGAGACATTATGAACTTAAAGAGATTGGGTAGAAAAGATCATGTTGTGTTCTAAACTTCTGCAACAGTAAATTAAAAAAAGGCAGGAGAAAATTAAATTTTATCTGCTTTTCAGATGGTAAATGCCTAACAAGACGAAATTAACGGGTATGTGATATGAACAGAGAATTTCGTACTGACAGCAGACTCAACAGTTTGCGGTCGACATTTTGTATAAGAATTTTCACATAAATGACCTATGTTTACTTAGTGAGATTTCAACATTCTATCGTGGATATAAAAGTAATAACACAAAAACGTAACAGTCAAGAGCAAAAAATAAAAAAACAACAAAAAAACAAAAAACAAAAACAAAAACAAAAAAGCAACAACAACAAACTATTTACAGTGTAAGCTCGAACTCCTTTGCCAGAGAAAAGTAGAATAAGTAGATAAAAGATGATCCAGTCAATGAGTCAATGCTTTATCAGTTTCAACATACGCTTCAAATGTTTCAAAAGCTGCAGTAGTGTTTCTATTTACACAAAGTGATCACGAAAGCTGCATTAAGAATATTTATAAAAATCCGTTAAAAGGTACTGCAAAATATTTTATTAACCTCAGTCATTTCCGTCAAACGGCGAACAGTAAATAACAGTTGTATTTTCGTTGAGAAACACTACCGCTAGTATCTCACTTTACAAGGGAATGAAATGGTCTTATGTAGTTTTTTTTTTACCATTTACAGCCTCAGCGAAAGCTCCCACAGTAGTCTGGCAAAAATCAACATTGAAATGTGTACAAATACCTTCTACATCTACTTCCCTTTATGATGAGTCCAATACAAAAATCAATCTGTTCTAACGCATTACGGTGAAATGTTGTCTCATTATTTCCTCTTTTTGTTCTTCATTTTCGATTTCGATTTTTCTTTCTGCTCAAGCACTCGTCTCGCCTGTTCATGTCTTTCACAAGGATTCAGAGTTTTGCTTCTAAGCACAATGGTAATGCAAAAAAAAAAAAAAAAAAAAAATGTACATGGTGAAATTACACAATTTTTTTTCTACATTTTATATTATTAAACTTTGGAATATGTTATAGAAACAGTTATAGAAATATTTAGTAATAATCGTAATGCAAAAAAACCCTGTAATTTTTTCTTTTATGTTCATTTCCAAACTTTTAAAAAAATGTTCTGCTTTTGTCTCAGTTTGTTCTCTATCGACAGGCAGCGTTATTAAAATTGCTTCCATTGTTAGGTAAATTCACTTAACGATCTGTTAAAAATCAACTCGAAACTATACTTTTTTCGCTTTTTTTCCCGCCAGCTTCTGCGTTGCTAACACTCAAATTATGCAACAATACAACGAAGAAGCAGAGAAATATCCACCCCAGACACTAACACGTACGCACGCACGATGCACGCACGATGCACGCACGATGCACGCACGCACACCCAAACACAAGGAGCACAATTAAGGCTTATAAAAGCTTATACCTTCGTTTTGGTTTGGAGTAAAGAACCAAGTGATTTTGTTTATTATTTTTAAACTAAATTTTTACCGTGGTATTTTTTGCCAGTCATCACTGTGGTAAGACTATGCAGTTCCACTGCCTGAAGAAAGTTCGCAGCTAGAACACCGCGTTGAGGGAGATTGATATGATTAAGTATTATTACAGCTTATGGATGTTTATAATGTTTGTGACAGGCTGGGGACACGTGGTCAGTTGTAGGTTACACCTTTAATTGTGGATGTGTCCCATTTAAAGATTCAGCCCCCGAGTACAAAAATTACAATTTAGTTCTATGATATATTCATTGCCCGCTGCCTGCAATCAAAACAAAACTTGTTCTCGCTATATATTAGCACGAACTTTATTACTGGACTGCTAGCAGACGATTTTTTTTTCTCGCTAACTACTAATAAGAGGTATGTGTGTACAAAGTTTCCGGTTTAGTCACATTCATTGCTTAGGCTCGCCGAGACTAACTTCTCAAGAGACTAAACGTTGGTCTCGGCAGACAGACAGCAGTCCACCTACACACGTCCGTGCTGTCAGTTTATTCGTTTACCCGTTCCCACGAATGTTACCGTGGGCTGGGATCCACAGCAAGACTTTTCTTTTTGTTAACTGTTATGACTTATAGAGTTCTGGAGGGGGACGGATGTCAGGACAATACATGTTTCCATGATTTCATCCGCTCTGAGACTACCATTCTCTCACGTGCAAGATGTGTATTGAATGTAACGACGTAGTACGCTCTGAGGTGATCATTCTCTCAGCCTTCTGCATAATCTCTCTCACCCCTAAATACTGTTTTCTTTCCTTTGCAGCCAGTGGAATAACAAGAAACTTAATTCTGAGTGTTAGTTTTAACTGTTGTAACAGAAAACTGTGACAGTAACATTTGGTAAGCAAGCAATAATAAAATATTTGCTTTTCTATGTACGAATGATACATTACGCAAGGACATGTGATAATATTTCTCACAAAAATCCCTAACGCAAAATTTTTAAAGCTTTTATTCTCATTTCATTCACATTTTCATGTTGTGATTAATGCAATTCCACATCAGTAAAAAAATAAAATAATAATAATAAAAGAAGTGGACATATACTATATCTGTGACAAAGTAGGTGATTAAAAGCATACTTCCTTCCAGCATGTTGATTCTTTTCTTGAATCAGCATGGTTTTCAATCGACTTTTAGTCACACTAGCAAAATATTTGTTCAGTAGTGGCGAAAGTGTGAAGTTTTCACTGAATTCTGAACTGAGTTATCTTTCCTTTATGAATTATTTATGTTCAATAGATAAAATGATGACTAATAGTATCATGCAAAGGTTCTCAACATCTTCAAAATTCTCTGCAGTTTTCTAGTTTAGATGCAGTTTATATTTGTACTAGGTTAGCTAAGCAGAATGAAAATGTCTATTAAGTAAGAAACTTGTGATGCTGAATCAAAATTAACAACACATTACAATAGGAGGTCGTAAAATAGTGAAGGATACCAGTGTATCCTGGGAAATCCATTGACGAGAACGCGGTCTGACCCTTGACATTTCCTCGGAAACAATGGACAATAAGAGATGGTGTTGTCGATCTCACACAGACTACATGTACTAGTCAATTTAAGCAGTGGTACAAGCAAATAACTGGAGAAAGGGCAAATAATCTCTATCTATGCCTTCGTCCATTAGTTAAGCAACTAATAAATCAGTTCGCCTGCCTATCTGTTTACACGCTTGTCTAACCAAACATGTCTTAGTCTGTTTATTGTTAGAATAGCCAACATTCAAGAATGAAATCGATGATAAATTAAGACAAGACGTAAAAAATTGGTTTTGTCATTAAAACGAAGGCAGTGTACTTTGAAAGCATTAGTAGTATCCTGAGTGTAAGACTAACAAAACTCGTCTAAAGCTCTCTGGCTTCACTTACCTTTAGCACTTGCTGAACCAAAAATCTTTCTGGACCAAAGGCACCAACAGAACTTGCTGGCTCCGAGGACGAGGTCCGTCTGTCGTGGTCACTGTGCAGAGATGTTGAGTCCGCGCAGTAATGAGCCCACCAGCAGCAGCAGCAACCATCCACGGCGTCTCGTCGCCCACGTGGCCTCTCTTTGGCCCCATGTTGCCTATGTGATCGGAGTTGTGCAAGCTAATGGTATAAATTATGCAGCATCGTCAGTGTGTACCCCTTGAAATGCTTCCAGCTGCGGAAAGAGTAGGGATGAGAGAGGAAGTTTGTGTTTAGGGAAAGGAGGGGCAGCAAAGAGGGATGCTACAGGCCGGAGGTGTACAGGCGACTGTTTTTGAGCTGATCAGATGTTAAATTATGTTCATGAGAGTGATAACTGTGTAATTTGTTTGTTTATTGCTTGACTATAAATAACACGCTCTCTCTCTCTCACACACACACACATCCAGCACGGATTCACAACACAAGTAAACATACACACATACACGCACATTTGCAAGTATACACGATGGTTCACATGCTCTAAACCACACATCCAATCTATCCCGAAAATAAAATCAAAAGCGCAAGCAGGTAGCGGGTAGGGAATTTTTTATTTTGGAGAAAGTGGAGGGGAGACATGGAAGCATGACAGCATCAAGGGAAGATGCACTTCATCGCTTCCATGTTTGATTCGTCGCCACACCGGCGGCAGCAACAGCAGGAGCTCCGACAACAAGCGGGTTAACTGTCCGACATGTCGCCACAAGTATTTAACCTGAGCAATTGTGAGAGATATTTGTGAAGCGTCCCATGAGCTGGAGTGATTATGGCGCAAGGCGGTCGTCAACGTTATCGGCAGCAAGCACGTGACTCCCACTCACCTCACGTCAATGAACGTAAAAACAAGGAGGGGGCAGTTGACTCGAGCAGGTGGTGGCTGCCCCCGACTGAGATGAAAGCCCCACTTTTGCTCTGGGATTCTGAAAATGACTGATTTCCGGCAGCATCCGAAATTAGGTGATCTGGGTACCTCCCTCCCTCCTTCCCTCACTCACTCACTCAGTGAGTTTGACTCGCAGTTTGACTCGACTTTCATCTTCACAAGCATTTCGTGCCGAGACAATAGGTCTCTACAGAGAAATGCGAGACCACTCCACGCCACCGGCTTCTCATTTTCATACAAAGCTATGCCTGATGCAGGAGATGCAAACAGGTCCATCCTGATTAGAAATGTCCTATCGCGAGCATTGTGTGCAAACAAACTTTCTGCTGGACTATCGGGCTCCGGGAGGATCCAATAACTCTTTTATTCGCAGAAACGAGAATACGGTGTGTTCGACGGATTCTATTTCTCATCAGAATCTTGTGATTTGCAGATCTTTTGATTAATAATGTGTGATCCCTATTTTTATAAAACGTTCTGCCAACAGTAAACATTTCGCAACCACTTTGCTTCCGTCAGGAGAGATTGTCAAGGAATGCAAAACAGGTTAACCTAACTCTCTCTCTCTCCCCACTTTCACTTTGGCAGTCTGCCGACAGTCTGGTGGAGTTCCTGACTTTCCTTTCCCAAACATGTGTATCTGCTTACATTGGTAACCAAAGAATATGTTTATCTTCTGTCAGAATCGCTAACTGTGGAGAGAACTGATAACATGGGCAGACAGCTCGCTTCTCGCTTTTGTAAGCGATTCGGTTTCCCATACATAAACAGGCAGAAAATTCTGAGGAGATTTATTTTGAACTGCGCTTCATATAAATCAGAACAATTCTGTAAACAAGTTTTCATGATCGTTGCTCTGTGTGTCCTCCGTTGACAACACTACGTATTGCTTCTAAAGGAAGGAAGAACGGCTTTCGTTGCATCATGATTTTGTTGTGTACCAGCTGGTAGTGGGAAGAAAACAGTGTAGGACTTCTTATCCCTCTCTTATCAGTGCTGTATAGACTGCTGAATAGAAACACTCACGAGCGAAAAATGGGAAATTCCACTTAAATTCCTTTCTCAATACTTCAAGTAATGTGTTTTATTTTTCGAATACAAAAGAAGTAAAACTTCTTCCTCGAATGTTGATCTGTAACATATGTTCTCACCTAATTATGGTATACTCCTACATTTCAAATTTACATTACAAATTTCCAGACAATTTCATTCACTCAGAGAGCCAAAACAGTTCTTCATCCTCTCCGAACGGCGCTGGCTATTTGTTTGGCACAAACAAGCGATGTTGACAGTGACATTATGTTTTCACGTATCTGACCATCATTAAGCCCCTCGTACGCGCGTGATAGCCGCAGCTGTCGTTGTCCTTTCATCATATCCAAGTAAACGCATAAAATCAGCTACAAAGAGACCGAGAGAGGAGGACTGGAGGGATGAGTGTACGGGTGGGGGAGATGCATCCTGGGGGACCTTGTCTCTGATAAATGGCGACAACTCGTAGTAGTCATCCTAATTTAACTTGCATACAGACTTGTCATGAGACACATGTCGCAGTCTACCACTAACCACTGAATGACTATGTATGAGCGAGATAAGGTGGTGAATGAGATCTTTATTCATCCAGTTGTTGTTCAGCTCGGGGGTATTTCTCCTTATTCCTCTTTTTCTGGTGTTATCCTTTATTTTTTCTGTTCACACACGTACCTACTCACATCTCCACATACACACAACATATTCGGTCGATGAGGTTAATGCCACAATTATTGCCTGCAAGCATAAAGACAAGAGGATGTTGGTAGCACGTGTGACAGATGTCGCCGCACTGCTAAATGCTGTAATGAGGATGTTGTTGGTCACCGCGGCCACAACTCACAGGACACTGCGAAAATCATAAATCGTTTTATGACAAGTCTTTGCTCTCCAAACATTTCGTTGTGCTTGCTTGTCTGTGACAAATCTGTTATTTGTGTGCGTTTGTTTTTCTACTTGCATGTCGGATTCCTTTTTCATTCTTCCTTTTTTTTTCTGTTTTTTTTTTTTTTTTTTTGTCAGTTTCTGTATTGATAAGCGAACATCTATGTTCATAAACGTATCCCCCCTGGCCACCAAAAGCAGAAGCCTGTAAAAGCGTCAGTGATTGGAGAGCCCTTGGTGCTCGCACTATCTCACTTTCGGTTCATAGCTGAAGGCGGAGGACGGAGGAAAACCTCTCTGCTGCTATCGCAGAGCTTGAACTGAATTGGTGTCGCTACTGTTGCAGCCCCGATGAATTTTTTTAAAGTCGTAAAGCTGGTCTTGGAGACATCTGTTGCAGTACGATTAGTGGTCCTCATAACAAACACTGACAGAAAGAAAAAGAAAGAAAGAACGAACGAACGAATGAAGAAAGCAAGATGGTTCGTTTCTTTTAATTACCGGTGAAGCAGCGGGTGAACATCATCCGGAAAGCAGAAAATAGTGTTCGTTTACAATGAAGAAGACAATTTCAACTTATTCTGGATGACCGAGGTTTGGCAGCCGCTGTGAATTATTTTCTTATACTTCTCATCTCCGTCAGAAGAGACTGCAATGAAAATTTAATTGAAACTTGAGTTTTTTTTAAATCCCACCCTGCTGCAGACTGCTTAACACACTTCAGCTCTCTCATAACAAATTTTTGAATTCTTTCCAGGTACGGCAGTGTTTTCTGTACAAAACAAGCATAGATGAACGATTCCTCTCGGGGTGGCATGTTGACAAATGGACTGTCATCGCCGAGGACCCCACTCTGTGGGACGTGTGTTACTTTATACTGGGTCGTCATCACAAAGCAGGATGAAACTCAACACCAGCCATATTCTCATTGGAGTTGGAGGAATGAGTCAGGTCGCTTGGTGGTGTTTTCACATGAGTGCTTTCTAATTATCACTCTCTACTGTGGAGCGGAAACTCAGTGGTTCGAGGTCCCTCCACCCCTAACCCACCCCCGAGCCTGTGGCTGGGAATTCCAAACCCTACCTCCCTACTAACCACCCAGCATCTGCTGAACAAAAATGGATTACTGACTATATCAAAGGAGGTATAAAGGCTGCCGAAGGAGAGCGTTGAGCTCCGCTTTCCACGTGCACTGTTTTAGATACAGTGAACCACTTACTTTCACTGTCCCTGGCGTCCATTAGGTTATACAAAACTGTAGGTTTATTAAATGTGTCTGAACTTGGATCCTTATGTTAGCACTCTATGGCACAGATGATGATGGCCACTTCACCATTTTTTAAAAATTGAAACTGATGAAGTCTTATTCACGAATATTTTTAAAAGCATGGAAAATGACATTTTGCTCACGTAAATGAATGTCTTCTAAAAAAAAATCCTTCCTTTCTCTTCCTGTCATCACTGCTGTGACATGTCAGACAGCAGCCCGCTGTGGAGGACTCTCCTCCCGACGCTAGACCCCGCGCAATCCTCTCATTTCTCACTCAGATTGCTCGGGCGCTGAACTGGAGGGCGCGCAATGGCAGAGCGCATGCGTGAACCTGCAGGCTTGTCGCTGGGAACCGGAAACGTGTTGCCTGCCTTCCAGCGATGGAGAGCTCTCAGCGGACATGTCCTCGCTCCCTAGACGAGACCCTGATTGCTTGTGTCAAATGGAGATTTATGTGCAAACTCTCGATACCGGGAAACTCAGCAAGGACCCGAGGTCCCCGAGGATGGGAGATTAAACAGACGACGCTGTTTCTGCTATACCATTTTACTGCCGTCCACGTGGTACTAAAAAGTGGGTTATGATGACTAAAAACATCGGTTTCTTGGGAAAATTCCCGTTTCTTAAGTTCGCTGTTGTATGATGACATTATGCTTCAACTTCCGAGACGGTGCCAAGAGTTCAGATGTCCACCCTAGCAATGGCGTGCCCCTCAAATGTGATTAATAAGGGTTGGATGAATATATGTTTGAAATTCGATTCAGTAATAGGCATTTAAGAAAATATATATATCCTATGCGAAGGAATCTGGAAGTAAAACGAGCGCATGTAAGCCTTTACATATCATCCATCTCTTCACCAATACTATAGCTGACGACCTGTAGTGGTTGTCAGGGGGAACTGGATAGACGCTGACAATGTTATTAAATACATGAGTGACACACTTTTATATGCATAAAAACGTGATATCAGAGATGAAAATCGCGACCATATTAACAAATGTACGTTGCTGTGTACTGCTACTAATTGATAAGACCTCCAGTACTTTGTTATCGGGGGACTGGAGGAGGAGGGCGACAAAACCTCTGGCAATAAAGTAGGGATCTTGCATTTTATGGATGGAGAAACATCAAAACATGACATATCTCGATTATGACCTATAATATCAATGTCATACTAATTGCGTATTATTTATAAATACATCATAAATACATCTAATTGTGTCCATAATACCTGGGTTTACATATGTCTACAATGCTTAAATGAAAAGCTTGCGCTAGTACGATCTAATGCACGTTTATTTTACAGGGGATAAATTTTATTTTCATTGTGGTCATGGTCCTTTAGGTTTTCATAGCTTTGGCTTCGATCCGCATATTTACATATAATTACAGGTGCTTACATTTTATGTTTCGCTTGAGTGGCTTTATTTGAAAACGAACCATCGCCCTGGTGTTCAGCGTTTACATGTACTCGCGACATTTAAAATTGTTTCTTTGGAATATTTCTATGTCCCCCCCCCAAAAAAAAAAAATAAATAAAAATCATTGTCTCTTCGACCATTGTTCAATATTGATGCAGCTGTCTGGACATTGAATGCATGAGGCCCATACTGCAGTAGAATATATATTTGTGTAAACACTCGCGAATCGGAACCCAAAGGATGTTTTCGCACAGCAATATCGCGCATATGTGCGACATAATGATCAATACATTTTCAACTATTCTCTCAAGCGCATGTCTGGTCAAGAAATCCTGATGGCCCTCTAACCAGTTTCGAAAAAAACCAACATCTTTGCCACGAGCACTAAACAGGACAAAGCGCTCGTACACATGCGCACTTTAAAAAAAAGAATTCAATCAATGCAGCGATGACTGGCTGACAACATCAAGAAGACGAAGGTAATGCGGGTCAACAACAAGCAAAAAAGGATGTTGTTTAGCGTTAATCTTATAAAATTGGAAAGAAAACATATCAGAAATCACCACACGTTTCTTACTAATCATTCACAGCGAACTGGGGTAAAGTCCATTTTTCACATCTGTTGGAAGCAGTTTGCTCTAATCACTCGCAATTAATTAAGAAATGGATGTCGCATATGCGTACGCCAATCACACAGCAGATGACACTCTGCTGCTCGTGGTCACAGCACAAGATCAGGTACAATCGGAACCGTGAAGAGCAGAATTTAATATATGACTAGATTAGAGATGTGTTTTAGGGGTGTGGAAGCAAACTTATGTTGAAGTGAAATTCTGTCAAACCTTTTTGAATTACATTAAAGAACATTCTACATTTGGCCCGTTCTCGACTTTTCCCCCCAGATTTTTCTGACACATGCACTCCCCTTCTTTTGAATAGTCCTTTAAAGTGTCCAATGATAATGCATTACTTCAAATAGCGTAAATGGTAATTGCTATTTCTCGAAGCTGCTATCTAGCGTAGTAAGGATAGAGAGCAGTTTTCAGAGTGAACGAAGGTTTCGACTTTTTGTGGTTTTTATTCTTTCATTGGCAAACACGATTTATTTTTGAAGGTTTGGGGTTATGGTTAAATTTCGAGCAAGGTTTTTTTCGTTTTTATTTTGGACAAAATGACCAAGCAGACACAACGGTCAACTCCACCTGGAAACCCCCGGTGTTCTACGCCTGGATGAAGGAGAAGGGTTTGGCGTGGGGTTAGCAAACCCACCCTGTAAAACAACCATGCTACAGAAACCGCAAATGTTGCGATCCACTGGGGTGTTTAGGAACAAGAAGAAGACAAAACGGTCAAGTTGAAGGCTTGTTAAGCTGGCAGCCCCGTTTGGTTGTTCGTGCATGCGATGAACAGGTCAGCTGTCCCAGCCAGTGAAACAAAATTCGGCCCGTACTTCTTGTCTAGGAAGGTCTTTTCTTCAGTTCTACAGTTTTGCTCATAAAGAGGCAATTTCTGTATTGCTGTTTTACAAATTTGATCCAGATATCACGGGTTAAGAAAAAGCTGTACATGAAAGTTTGTTTCCCAGGCCTAAAATACATGGCCTGTACATTTATTATTTGAATTAGAAATTTTCAATGAAATAAATCAGCAACTTAAGTAAGAACCAGTAAAAACAATTAAAAATTTCAACAAAAGCTTCATCACAGTCAAAATTAACGTTCTTGAACAAATACAAAAATAAGATGCCTTACAAAAGCTTTCAATATTGCAAAATTGTGGTCAAAATAAAAATGTTTCAAAAGTATTTAAACTTTCACTTATCAAATGATGTACACTTGAAAACTGTTTTCACTTGCTGAAAAATCTTTGGTTAATACTCTGAACATTTGATATAATAACTGGTGCTTTTGTATAAGGTCACAGATGATATTGCTTCAAGAAGTCATCCCAAATACTGTAAACACAACCAGGTTTCAAACATTTGCAATCTGGAATGAGGACTTGTATAGTGTGCACTGAAGCACAGATTTCAGACCATTTAGAATAAGGGAGGTGGAAAGAGAAGCCTAAATGACACACACAGCTGGTATACTCTACACAGCCATTATGTATTACATCTCTGCCTATCTATGACTTGATTTAATACTAAAAGTTCAAGAGTAATCTCATTGTACACATTAAGTCAATGTAACACTGACAAGCATGCATGCGCTGGTTTTATGATGTTTATTAGATAATTGCTGGAGGAATGACCTTCAAATACAGAATAATGAGCTTAGTAATGTTTATTAAGTCTACCTGTAGAACATCAAGGAGACTAACATTATGTCTGCAAAATAATGGTTTATGAACATAAAATGTTTTAAGTAAATTTTGCAAGCTTATAAAAGGCAGTCTCAGCTGATTAAACATTTTGCGTTCTAAGAAATGGGGACATATCTTGTGTCTCTACCTTTGCTTGAATCATTACCATCCTAGAACTGCATTTGACAGTTGTAAAATAAACGTTAAAATATTTAGTCAACACAAGCACTGCAATGTACTTGATGAATACCAATAATTGACTATGTGTATTTCAGACATGACAATTTCCAAAAAACACAAGTTTCATATGAAAAGAGTATAAAGTATGCAGCTTTTCTATTAAAATAATATCAAACTGAGATCATTAGAAAAAAGTCTGCAAGGCTCACTGTGCCTGAATAAGCTTGCATGGTAGTTGCTTCTCCTAATTTTAATTTTCCCGAGGGAAGAAATTTCAGCACCTGTCACAACAGAACATCTTAAGACACACCAACAAGACAGTCACCGTCTGTTGAAAATCAGTAAGGCAGAACAAGCCTGGTGAATGTAAAATCAATGGCAGTGTGATGATGCCAAATGGCAGATAGGGAATGCAACATTTGCTCACATCTCCTCTTCTTCAAAATTCAGAGTTTCTTCTGGAAAGTTCCCCACTTCCAGAAAGAGAGGTTTGACAAACCCACCATATTTAGGAGGGCACTCAAAGTACTTTTTTCCATTGACACTGCAAAACAAAAATGACATGCTTAGAATGTGTTTATGAAAACTGCTTTATTTTCTGCTTAGTGAATCTGTATTTGCAAGCTGAAGGAAAGAATAGTACTTAGTGATAAAATTTCACATCTGTATCTAAGAATTCATGTTGACTTGTTGTTATGAAAATTTCATATAACTTTTCAAAGTACCAATGATCTATTGGAAACTGTACCACACACATACATATGTATCTAAAAAAGATGAAACAAATAAATAAAAAGGTGATTTCACTTGTTTGTGCACATCTGATCTGAACTTGTCTAGATTCTATTTTTTTAAAAATATCCATCACTAAGAAATACATAACTGACACTAGCCTTCCATCATTTTTTCCATGTGGCTCATCGTACTGCACACCAACCCAAATTCCTGGTTTGAAGTGTGTTGAACCTGTAGATGCATATCAAATATACACAGGGATATGTGTGCGTGTTTGTAAAGACTAGGGAGACAAAAAAAAAAAAAATAGCTTTCCAATCAGGATTGTTTCTAACAGGAATTCCAACTTCATATCAGAAAAATCTAATGATAAAGTCAATTCAAATCAATAATGATGGCAAAACTGGTTTATCTACTGCGTAGCTACTTGTTAAAATGCACTGGCTATGGATGACGAACTGTAACTTAGGTATCAAGAGCTTTGGATCCTTACCCCTTCCATAACCATAGAAAAATGGGAAAGAAAAAAAGCTCTTATAACTTAAAGAATATTTCTCATCAGCGGATTGATTTTGTTTACTAGAATAAACCAGGCCTTTATGATAAATAGAAAAATTTACTTTTTCTTATCTAACAAGGGTAAAAGTACATTTCGTCGCTTCTCATGGATGTAAAATTCTACCAAATTTGATCTAAAGTGCTTGAATGATTACAACATGTCAAAAATGAAGTTGGAGTTAATATCTTAATAACCTTACGGGTAGAATACAAACTCACCTACGTAACGCACAGTTCCTCGTCGGTTGGGTTGACCTGGCACATGAACTTCACATCTGAAACAATGACACATTCAACAACACTCGCTGATTGATTCCATGATGGTGGCACATACTGTGATTAAAAAGAAAGGTATAATTACAAATTTATCACTAAAGCACACTTTTATACAATAATTTAAATTTACAAATGTGCTCCTATCTTAAATCTTTAAATTGCCTTTTTTTTTGGCACAGTCAAGGAGATGGGATATTGTAGGGCAGGGTGCTGTGGGGAATATTCAAACATGCAATGATATATTTGATCTTATGCACATTGTTATGTACGGCATCCATTTTATGCTGATTACTGCTTTAAAAAAAAATAATTACTACTATTTGTATGATATTATAACATTATTTCGTCATCAAACTATAGTTTACAGAATCATTTGAATCTCATCTTAGCTGAGAATTAGAAATAACAGGAGGTTGCTTCTCTTGTGCCTAGTTTTCCTTCAACAATAAATAACTTTATATTAAAATGATTAATCTGAACGCATCAGCTCCTTGCGTTGTGCAATCCATTGCTACTGAGTAAATCAATATTTCAAAATCATGCCATTGGTATTGGATGAGCTTCTGTTAGTTCCTCCCACCACATATTGTTGCAAATGGAATGAAAAGGATATGTTTAAGGGATATGTGTTTGTATATGCGTGTGTACATGCACCTATATTCTTAAGAGCTGAAAGCTAAAATAAAATGCCATGCAAAAGCTATTAATAACTTTTTTGTAAACTTTTGCTCTTAATCAAACTGTGAACTTCCTGGAATTTTTACATGCTTTCCAGTTTAAGCACATGTGTGTCATGCAAACTCTGTATAAGATGTAGTTTCACAATACAACCAATCAGCAACTGCAATTCTGTAGAATTTAAGCCACCAAGTTTTTACAAACCATGACAGTAAATGTGGTTTTCTTTTATTGCCTGTGCTACTAATGGTCTCTGTTGACTTATCTTGTTTGACAAAGTGCTTGTGTTTATTAAGAAAAAGGAGATTACTTTAAGCAGTTAACCCAGTTTTATTCACTGCAATTAGGTAAAGCTTAAAGCTATTAGAAAAATCATCTGCATGACAACTGCAACAATTTCAATAACCTGCCATGGATAGATTGTTCTCTTATGCTTTTTTAACACCAGGCCAGACCACAAGTCTTCACATTGTTCTTTATTCTACATCTTTGTTACTATTTTGTTCTACATCGTTTTAAATTTTAAAAAAAAACCACTATTTTATGATTTTGTTCTGCCTCTTCGTTACTATTTTGTGATCTTGTTCAGCACAATGAGTCCGCTTTTTGCTGAGATATTGTGCTGTATAAATCCCCACTTATTATTATTAGACCAGATGTTTAATATGTTTGGAGCCACACATTCTGAGGTTCTGTTACCTGATTTTATTTGTCTTCAACTCCCTCATTTACAAATTAATTTAAAAAAAATAAATGGAAGGAGCATATATCAAAATGACAATTAAAGTTTCAAATGTGCAAAAATCAACTATTCTTGCAGTTCCAGAAGCAATTAGACACATCCAATAAAATGTACAAAGTATTTTGTACACAGGATTGTACAAATTATATAATCATCAAGTAGTCTAGTGCAGAAAGATTTTGGAACAAAACCACCAAAATCACTATCTGCATAAAAACGGCAACAACCTGCAATTTATTTTACCTTTTGCTTGTAAAGGGATGAAAGTCATTTTGGGAAGGGCTTTGGCATGAGTCATATTGTGTTACCTCCCTTTTCATAATTATTGCACTTTGTTAAACTGATGCCTGAATCAATAATAAAACGAATAGTACATTGACAAATACACTTTTTTCATTCAATGATCCCAAGCTTTATTCTATAGCTGAAATGGTGTCAAAGAGGAATGTTTTAAAAATATTTTAATTACAGGAAGTTTTATGCTTGAAACTGAAA
This sequence comes from Pomacea maculata, assembly GCA_004794325.1. Classification (NCBI taxonomy): domain Eukaryota; kingdom Metazoa; phylum Mollusca; class Gastropoda; order Architaenioglossa; family Ampullariidae; genus Pomacea; species Pomacea maculata. The sequence continues at coordinate 20,192 of SRHC01001339.1, read as the reverse complement.
ATGAATAAAATACTGATTTTGAAAGTCCACTACACCAATAATTAAGTACTAAATAATTAGAAATCATCATATGGCAGCATTCCTCTAGTTTTTTTCAGGACACTGAAAAATATTAATAATATCATTTCAAAATTGGGATTTGAAGCAAATGTCACTACTCTGAACCATAATATTTTTCTATACAAGTACAGTGGAACCTCGGTTAACGAACTTAATCCGTTCTGGAAAGCTGTTCGTTATCCGAAACAATTTTTTCCATAAGAAATAAACGAAATAGATTTAATTGGTTCCCAGTCCCTGTTGACTCGCTAATATTTGAAAGTTACAGGCTATATAGGTATTTGTTTTAATGAGCACAGTTATAATAAAATATAAATGGAGTTAAATAAACATAAAAACATTAACGAAAGCATTTAAACATCAGAAATCTTGTCGTTTTCACGGCTTGGTTGGAAGCAGGTGTGGGGAGGAAGAGGTGGAATTACTGCTTGGATTTCCCCTCCATGAGCACACGTGACATTATAAAATCAGGGGTGTCTTCCCTTTTCTGTAGCTTTGAGGTTAAAGAGAAAAAATTGCCCAGTGTCTGTTCCTTCTGTCTTTTTTGTAAAACTCTTCAGTAATACGACATCACATATCCGACAGACGCATGCCACCTTCATACTTTGAAATCATTTCCTTTTTCAATTCATCTGTTGGCCGCTTCCTTGTCATTACCTCACTACTATTAATTGTTCTTAATCTTCTTTGGAGCCATTATTGAGGATTATCTTATTAAAATAAAGCACAAAACTCACTAAATAAGAAGGATGCGCATAGATAAGGAACGACTGATCGTAACTCTGTCTCGAGCGCCAATGATGACTCTGGTCGGTCACGTGTGGTTCACGTGGCTGTTCGTTATCCGAAATTTTGTTCGCTATCCGAGACAAACTTTTAACGAAATGTTTGTTCGTTATCCGAAATATTCGCTATCCGAGGCGTTCGCTAACCGAGGTTCCACTGTATTTAAAAATGTTAAATGATGTAACTCTTGATCAAATCAAGCTATATAGAAATAGTTTGAGTATTAATAGTTTCAGCCTGTTGAGCTCTTTTTAGAAAATGTATTTATTTTGATCTATAGTACTCTAACTATGGTGTGTGATCTTTTGATGTTTGCTTTTTATAAAATGACAGATTTTAATTGGGCAGAAAACATGCACACACATATAAAGTTTACTCATTCTTTCATAGCTATAACCAATTGCTGTAACATCTGACACCTGCCGTACCCTGCTGTCATTAGTAATGGACAAAATGCCAAAGTTCTGCTGGAACATGAAGAATGACTCTACTTCTGCAACATCTCTTTTGCATGGCCACCAGAAAAAAATCATTTCACCCTCAAGTCCTCTCAAAAAACTGGTCAATAGCAGTATTAACTAATAAAATGTTCCAAACCTCCCATTGTACTGCTGGTCATAGTCATGGTCAGCTACTGGTCCTGCCTGCTTAACATGAATAATATGGCTGGCAATGATTCATCATCAGCTGTCTCACTTCATGTCAAGAACATCTAGTAGGATTTCAAGGGGATGTAAGGGGTTTATACTCCCAGAAAACCTCAAGGCTCCTTTCTGGTTCAAGACAAGTTTGTGATATTGATACAATCCAACAGAGCTGACCTAATGGTAGTGCATGAACTTCCTTTAGAATGCATCGTCTGAACCATCCTTGAGACTTTTGCACTCTGACAACCAGAATCCTACCAGCAATGGGCAGGAATGGTGGGCAAATTTGGCCTTGGCGAAACCAACGACAGGGGCAAAAGACTCCTAGAAATTGCGCAGTCAGAGGTTCACCTTAGCCAACATGTCCCCACAAGAAATCAAGGATGCCCATATGGCACTCACCAGATGGATTGGTCCATAAACAAATCAACTATATCCTGCTGCCACTACACTTCAAATCCATCATCAACAAGGCCAAGACAAGGACGTACCCAGGTGCTGACAAAGGTAACAACCATCACCTTGTTCTAACAAACCTAAAGCTGAAAGCAAAGCGACTCTCAAAAACCCCCCAAATTTGCTTTGATCTAGAGAAGCTGCAAGATTCAAGCATTTCTCATACTAAATGAACTGCAAATCATGACATCAATATGTGAACTTATAAACAATCATTCTAAAAACAGCATGAATACTGGAGGGACAAACACCCTGCCAAAACCTCTACATTAACCCCACTCAGATTCATTGTTAAGCTAGTAGTTCCAAGCCATTTGTTGCTATTTATTTTGCATTCAGTCATAAATGATCTGCACCATTTGACACAGAAAAAAAGTATTATTTTTTTTATGTAGTGAGGTTCAAAATGCAATAACAAAAATGTACTGTGTGTTGGAAAATGACATTTTTTTAAATGAAAATATGTCACAATCACGACAGCTCTGAATTTGGAGTAACTAATAAAAAAAAAACATAAAAAAATTGCATATATCTGCATACAAAGAAATGATGAAGAGATGAGGGCATGAGTATGCAATGCTGTTAATACGCTAACATATGCAAATATGGACACATGTTATTCACCTGTCTCCAATTTTCATTGATTTTGCTTTCTCTCTTTCCTCTTCTTCCTTTTTCTGTTTTTCTTCTTCCTTCTTTTTTTGTTCCTCTTCATTAAATCTCCCAAGCCTATTCCGCTCTTTAAATGCTCTGATGCTATCTGAAACCAAGGTTCACAATAATGTGAGCAAAATATTCTCTCTCACTCACCTACATATGCGGCATAAAATTCTCTATTTTGGTACATATTTGGTACAGAACCTGCTCTTTTTGCGTAGTCCTCTTCTGAAATCTCAAATTTTTCAACCTTGGAAATATCTTCAAACTCGCCAGCATGCAAATGCTTATCTTCAACCTGAAATAAAAGTCAGAGAAACAATAAAAGAATGATGATACTAACAAAAGGCAAAAAAAAAAAAAAAAAAATACAGTGGCAAATACACTCTAGGCAAATACACTCTAATGATCAATATGAAAATTTCTTGGCTACATTATTCTTTTTAAGATGACTCTAACCAGTCATTTTTTCAAACAAAACAAATTCCATTAACATCTCTTCTCAGTTCTACATATAAGAAATGCATATAAGAAAACTTTATTAATCTTTTTTTCACTTAAACAGCATTTGACAGAAAGACAGTGATGGTATCTTTGGAATAAAATTTAGAAAACTAAATTCTGGCTAAACTAACAACAAATATAGCCCATCTTACCCAAGGATTCTAAATCAATTAATCAACTGGCTCTTAGTCCTGGCAGTAAATCAAAAATATACTGCACACAACAACAACAATAATTAGTTAAAGTTCACTACCCATGTGGAAGGAAGTTCAATGTGCTGTACATAAAAGACTACACATGACCTGACAGTCAACCACACAAGAAAAACAAGCATCACCAAACAAAGAACAATCTATAGCAACCCTGAACTAACTGCATGGATAAAGATAGAGCTGAGGAGTGAACAGATACATTGTGAACAGTTAACAGATGGTAAAAATACATTAAGAACAGAAAAGAAAATTACAATTCAAACTTTCTAATAGGACAGAATTTAACCGTGATTACAAAAGAAAATATTTCAATTTTCATACATGAATTCTCATTCCACTGTCAATAGGGTATGATCCAAGCAGGGCATCGTTGTTGTCCAGTATACAGACTAACTTGTTGTCTTTGTCAAACACTGTGAGATTCATTGTTGCTGCTGAAGCACCAGTCACCAGTTCCAACTTCATCTGAGTTAACAATAACATGTACACACACATGAAATCACCCTCTAATCATGCACCACAGTATTATATATTTGTCCATGCACACCCTACAAATTAAGTGTAAGCACACAAGTTCATATACTGTTTATTCATTGATCAATCTGATCCCCACTACAAAGATGAAATCAATGTCTGCAAAAAAGACAGTCAACCACTATCTAAAGAGAACATTTCTGCCAATGACAGAAGTTGTTAGTCATGTCAATTAATGTCAACAAAATCATGCATGGTTTAAGCATGGTACATAAGCATGAAAAAACTACTGTTTTTGATGTGAATTTCTCATATGATTTACAAAGTTTAGCTGCCATTTCACCAAACAAAAAACAATGCTGTTTGAAGCACGTAAAGGGAGAATACAGTTGATTACAGATGTCATTCTTGGGTGTGTTGTTATCTCTCTTACTCAATGTGTGAATATATAACAATCTTTTTTGTTCATTGTGTAAGTGTAATTTAATGATGCTGATGCTGACCAATGGCGATGACTAAAAAGTTCGATCGATGGTCGAATCAAGGTTCAAACTGTAGCATAGGGTAGACTGGTAGAGGGTGGGCTTTGCAATTACTTAAATAAGAACACGCAGTAGCAAATATTGGGTCTCTCTATGAAAATGAATGAAATAGGATTAGGAAAATTTGGAAATTTACAGAGAACTGACGGAAGCAGATGAGAGATGGAGTTCACTGAGGTGCCTAATTTCTGCAAACCTGAGTTGCCAGTTTTCTACTCTACAACAAAGATGTTCGCAAATGGGCTCGTGCGTTTTCAAATCGTAGTCAAATCAACGGTCCCTTGTCTGACCCCCTATTGCTTCATGTTGAAATGGTTGTAATTCAACATTTTGTACACTATTATATAAAAATGATTCTAAAATGTAAACTAAATAATAATTCTACTTGGTGGGAAGAGAGAAAAAGAGAAGAGAGAAATGACGAACCTTGAAAGCGGCGATCGTCAAATCTTTCGAAAAGCGCTTTTCGCTTGCGAAGGCATTGACGTTACTCGTGATCGTCACATTAAGAAAACTTTCAGTGACAACTCTAATGCTTGAAGACATGGTTATCCTGTTTTGTAATGTGGTTTATAAAAACAAAAGTTGATCTGCTTTCGTTTCTAGTTTATAACGCCTCGACTAATGATTACGAGGCAACCATGTCCCAAACGGAAGTCACATTTAATGTCACGTGATTTATTAGCCTAGTTTGTATTTTACGCTGCGGTTTCCGTCGTCACTAAATAATATGTGAAAAAGAAAAAGGTGATAGTCTTTATTCGTCTCTTATTTTTCAGTAGCCTGCCAAATTATGTTAGCATAACAGCCTAAGTAGTAAACTGAACGTGACGTCACTCGCGAGACGAGCTCCTAGTAGCATGGCGGCCACAGAGAGACAGTGGTCTATCAGGGAAGACGGATGTTTAATCATTAACAAAAACTTACAAGGTGTTACCTATCATTCGTCTCTTAACGCCATTATTCTTTCATCGAAGGACCAGACTATCACAGTTCTGGATGCGACTTCTGGAATAGTCTTACAGAAATCTGACCTTTCTGGTAAGAACAGTACATTTTACATTGCTGATATTCTGATTGTCAACTGAAACTATAAATTGTTTTAAATTTTATTCGGCAAAGGGTCTTTTCTGCTGGGTAATATAGATTGTGAAATACATATGTAATATTATAACTATTGCTTACTCATTCATTTTGGATGCTTAGATTTTGGCTGTGTTATGAATTGTGTACGTATTCATAACGATAGTGTTATTACTGCTGGCACTTAGCATTCAGTATTACGTGCTAATGTTATATCACTGTTATTAACACATTTTGTTGCTGTTGCTAACATTACTATAGTTTCTCTTATCTGTTAAGATGTCACGCTGCCTATTTCACTACTTACGACGTATGCCTTGTTACCTAATTCAGAATCAAGTGATGGAAGTAATTATTAATCATACATAAAGCAGAAGTCGACTTATGTGAATTGTTTTGATGTGAGTGCGAGGCAGTAGCATAGCCATAGCCTAGGTATCTAATCTCTTGAGCTATAAACAATTTCTTTGTGATGTGTTATGTTTGTGGGTGTCTGAATTACACTGTGATACCACAACAAAATCATGTTCTACTTTTGGAATGTGGAATTAAATCTGTGAGGTCCATAAGGCTATACAGTCTAAACTTACTAGTCAAAACAGATTATATTCCTGTATATAACTATCATTTAGACATTAGATGAAACAAAAATTAAGGTGATAGTTTGCTTGAGATATATTCAAATTGTGAAAATTACTTTAAAAAAATAACAAATGGTTATAATCAGAAAAATTGCTTTAAAGCAAATTCACTCATTTATATCAAGAAATAAAAAATCCTTATATTTAACTTATAGTAAATGATTTTAAATTTATAGAATGTATCTTACCATGTTCTTTTAAATAGAACTAAATAAGCAAATAAGTTGTTTTTTTAAAAGCTGGAATAAAGCTCTCAGATGCCTTTTTTTTTGGATGAGTGGCAGACAGTCCACTTGTCAGTGTTAAATAGTAAGTCACCCCACTTACCACTGAACAGTAGTAATTGATAAAGAGGCAGTATCTAATGGCCATTATTGTACATGTACATTTTTATTTTGTAAATTTATTGTCATGTTTAGGCTTTTTTTCTTTTGGTTTATTAATTTGTTATTGAAAACTAATTTGGGTTTCTTTCTAGGAAAAAAGTGCGAGACATTGCGTTGCATATATCTGCCAGAAAAAGATAAGTGCATATTCAGTGATACCCATTCTGTATCAGTACGTCGGGATATACGTGGAATTCTTTTGCTGGACACTGCTTTACAGATTCCTGTGAAACGACCTGACGAAGTCATCAGATTGGAAATACCTCTGGCTGAGGTACCTGAAGTGTGATTGTGTCGATATAGACTTTTATCAATGGATGCTTGTCTCTTCCATAATTTCTCTGTCTCTCTCTCACTCACACACTCTTATACAAATATGGGATTGTTTCATCTGGGGTTGGTTTGGGGTGCTGTTGATATACCGACATATTACTTTGTCTTTGAAAGAGATCTGTCAAGAGATGTTTTCCCCTCAAAATTATTTACCTTAAATTTTGTCCATGCTAACAGGTGTTTTTTTTTAATTTAAATTTCATGACTCATTATTACCCATACTAATTTTGAGTTTAATTTTTTTATATGTAATCAACAATGTATGGTTCTGTTGATAATATTTGATATTATACAGCTACTTGTGTCATCAGTGATCAACTTATCGTTTGGACCTGGGTCAGTTTGATTTTTGCTGTTGGAACATTGTTGTACATCAGAAAAATCTGCAAAACTGAAGGCAAAAGCCTACTGACACTAATGATTATAATTATAAAATTTCAAAATTCAAAGTACTATTTTTTTTTCTTGTTAAAGGCAGTACAGCTATTTGATGCTTTAGTCAACGTTGAACTTGCTGGCATTGAACATGTGGAAGACGTTGTCAAGGAGCTTGATCGTAGCATTGAACTTGCCCGGAAAGCAACAGAGGGAAGTCACAAAACAGCAAAGGTAACATTAAAATTCATTTTCCAGTTTATTAGCTTCCCATGATGTCAAGGAGCATGTAGCCGAGTGGTTAGAGTGCTGACTGAACTATAGTCCAAACTGAGAGACGCACCAGTTCAATGCCCATGTAGTGCAGGTCTCTAACACCTCACTCTGTAACAACCTGAAAAAAGGTCATTGGACAACATTGTCAAGATGTACAGAATTATAACTTAAAGAGGAGAATTTTGTGACATGGCAATGCATGGCTTTATGCATTAGATTAAGTGGTTCTAAAAATTTCAACTACTTGATTATTGGTAAGATGACTGTATGAAAGATTGGCTGTTAAAAAAAAAAAAATATTGTTGTACCAGTCTATGCTTTTAAGATTAGAAACAGAGGTATAGGTTTAGTGGCAAACTTATGAATTGTTAAACTTCAATAGATCTGTGCTGTTATAAAGTTCTGAAACTTTGAAAATTCAGTGCTTGCTTTTTCAGTGGGCAACTGTATGCATCCAGCTTCAGCATGGTGCACTGAAGTCAGTGTGTTCTGCCCTTGTGGCAGAGATAAAACGAACATCTCAGCAGGGGCAGGGACTGCCAGTGGCAGCTGCCATTTCTGACCGTCTGTCTCATCTTCTGCCAGCATTGAATGACAATGGTGCAGGCCCTGTGGACCGGTCACTGATGTATAGTGAAGCAGCACGCAGACACACCTTCTCCAAATGGCCCCACATGGGATACAAGTATGTCTGCACAATGGGATTGGCTTGCTAACTAATAGTTCAGTTCTGTGTGGTGTGCGTGCACGCACGCATAAGCATATTCACATTTGTACACATCTGCACACATTAAGAAATTTGTTAAAAGCAGCTTAAATGTCCTCAGATTTGTGTTAAATATCTCCTTGATTGTTGTAGGTGGGCATTACCAGAGCCAATGGCTCAGGCGGGATTCTATCACCAACCCAACTCACCCGGAGATGACCGTGCTATGTGCTTCACTTGCAATGTGTGTTTGGTGTGTTGGGAGCCTACTGATGAACCATGGTGCGCCATTTTGAATGAACGTCTCTTTCTTTTACTAGTTTTTAGTGAATAAGATGTCTCTGGTAGATCACTGAATTATTGAGTGATTTATAGACTTCAATTTTTAAAATATTTTCTGATTGTTGTATAAACAGTTTTTTAAATGTTACATGTTTGTATCTGTAATGATTTAATGGGGAAAATAAATTGTTTCCTGAGGTTTTTTTTTTAAGTCACGAGAAACCTTTATTATCTTTCCAATTAAGTTTTCAAAGTGTAAGAAGAAATGAAGGAAAAGACAAAGCACAGAAAAGTTTTTAAAAGTTCTTTTGCCAATGTATTCAGGTCTGAACATGAACGTCATTCTCCTCAGTGTCCTTACATCAAGGGAGACTTCACACAGAATGTTCCTTTAGCAGGTACATATTTTTCCTGAGCCCTGATGCTGTTGTGTTCATCTTTATATCAAGTGTAACTGCAAACATGAAATCATTGTCCTCTTGGGAGGATGTATCTACTGATTTGGGTGTCATATAAATTTGCCTTATTACTTAAATTGTATCTTGCTTTATTACAAAATGTGATCACTGTCTTATGATTGTGATAAAGGGTTGTGAAAGAAGTGATTGCTTACCTTAATGTTCTATTTCTATATTTTTTTTCAGTAACATATGCAACACAGCCAGCCCAGTTGCATGGGGAGGGACAAAAGGTAGACAGGTTTAAATGACATACATACTTAGTTCATTTCTTTGTTTTGTTCCTTCTTGCATGCATGTATAAATTCTGATGTGGATAAGCTGCTTTTCTTTCAAAAAGAACTTGTTAGCTTTCAATTCATTTATTTAAAATAAAGTTTTACAAAATTGTTAAAGCCGTTTGCTGTCAATATTTTAATTAGTCAGACATGGTTTTATTTCATGCAGATGTCCCTATTTTTGGTTTTTTAAATATTGTTTTTAAGAAGGCTATGATCTAAGTTTTTAAATATAATAAATGGCTGATAGTCCTCTCTTTCTTCCATTTTGTGTGTGAACTGACAGATTGCTTGCATAAGCTCCACATGCAATGAAGATTTTATAGCAACATCAACACGAGATGGAAGCATAGTAGTGTGGAACATCAGTCACATGCTGCAGGTATGTTGCATCTAGAAGTGCATCCTACTTTTGTAATATCAAACAGTATGAACCATAGAAAGGTGATCTTATTTTAGTTTAGTCCTTGTTTTTCCTTGAGGAACATGGGGCTATTACATGGACTTGGTTTTGGGCAGCCCCCTTCAGTTGCACCCATGTGGTTCTGACATCCTTTGCCACACTTTCTACTGTTCTTTTCCAAGTCTGGTTTGGTCTCTTAACTCTCCTCTTCCCTTAAAGATTCCAGTCAAGTGCCTGGTTTGCACAGGGTGTGTTCTATCCTATCCAACCCCATTTGTGCTTTTTGATGCCTAGGCTAGTGGCATTCTGGTTGGTTCTTTTCCACAGGCTGCTGTTGGAGATCTTTTCAGGTCATCTTATTCCCAGATGATGGCGTAGGCATCGGTTAGTAAAGGTCTGGAACTTGTTGTTGATGGTGTTTGTCACTCTCCAGGTTTCAGAACTATACAGCAGGACTGCCTTCACATTGGTGTTGAAGATGTGGGTCTTACTGCGGAAGGATAATGCTTGGTGATCTTAGATCCCAAAATTTGAAGAGTCACATTTGTATTGTTTTGGTAGTTTGGTATGAAACTCACCAACTAGGTGCGATCAAAATTTAATTTTATTTGAAGTACAGAGTTTCATCTTTAATGATGCATTTTTGTGATGATTACTTTTTGTAAGTAATTTTCTGTTTTTAAATTTAGAAAGAGTGTGTGTTCAACCTTGACCTATCGGATGCAACAGTGGCCTTGAAAACGGGACTTCAGATTGAGAGAGTAGGATGGACAGCTGATGTAGACACTAGGGGTCAGGGAAGCAAAGTTGAAAGGTAAGATTTTGAATTTTTTAATGTGTGAGAGGAGATGTATTGAAATTTTAGAAAAGACAAGACAAGGTAGGAACATTTTTCAGGCAGTTATTTCTATAGACTCCTGGAGATTAATTAAAGTTGGTACCTTTGAGTTTGAAGTAGAATGCATACTTGAACCTAAAATATTCTTTTTAATATTCCTTGAATTTTCATATGAAACTCATAAGGTTGATGTCATTATCTGCAAATGATTTACTGTCGTTGAAGTAAACAAACCTACCAGAGTTGTAAGAATGGAGAACTAAGATTGTGACATTTTTTAGCTATGTGCTAAGTGCTAAAAAATTTTTAAAATTCTATGTTAAATGTGAAAATAAAATAACATGTTATCTGTACGACATTTAATATTTAGTGTCCTTTTTTGGTGTGTTTGGACAGTGAAGTGACAGAAACACAGAAAAGAAGTCTTGAATCCACAGAAAAGGAAGACGAATGTATACAAGAGATCAACTTGCATAAAAATGCAGATGGTAAGTGTCTACATTGTTAAGACAGGTAAAGATGTACCCTTTTGCTTTTGCGCTTTGTTTTGGTTAATACTTTCATATTTTACCCTAGCTAGATTTTTTTCCATTCTTTTATCAATATCAGACTCAAATCTTCAGGGGTCTGAGCAAAAGAAAAGTTCCTCCTTCCCCATATAACATGCATTTTCTTATTACTTTATTTGGATTTAACTTTGCAGATTACATTGAAGGGAAAAATCGACCCTCAGATGACTTGGTAGTGTCCTCGTTATGCATAATTGACTGGTCCAGTTGCAAGAATAGTGAGCATCTTGCTTCCTTGGCTTGCCCACCAGTAAAAGGGGCTTGTGCAGTGGAAACAGTGGAGCCCTCTCTGGTGTGTGGAGCATCTCTGCTCAGGACCAAAGTTACGTATAAGAATGATTCTGAGTGCTGGCCTTCCTCCCAACTAGGATCTTCTCTGGATGGTCATCAAGAAGTTGTGCAGTTAATGAACCAGGTGAATCAAGGGATCTGGAATGGAGACTTGCACATCATCCCGGAGCCTGCATCAGGAAGTGCAGGAGAAGACTTTGTGTGGCCAGAATCAGTTTTTGTCCCTCACCTACTAGTGGTCAGTTTTCGAGCAGAGTCTTCCAGTGGGGTTCATGTACATGCCAAAAGCAAAGAACCTGGAACTGATGGCCACAGTGTGAGCGGAGGTGGTATTGTTGGAGACACTGGCAGTGGTAGCAAGCCAACAAGTACTCTGGGTGAGGGTAGCAAAGTGGTTCCTGTGAGCACCCTAATACCTGTGAAAGAGAGCCCATGGTCCATCTTGCTTGAGAATGATCCGTGGCTTGACCCAGATGTCCAGATTGTTGGATTTACCCCAGGTCACAGCCAACCTTCCCAGCTAAAAGATGGTCCATTATCTGGAATTTCCAAACCTGTTCCGATTCTGCAGAATGGCCCCAGTGATCTCTCAGGACCCTTTCACACATTTTCAGCATTTGGATCAGAAGGTTCTAGTCCACTGTCACCTGGCATGCACATGCATCCAGACATTCTGTCGGATGTGTGGCACAAAGAAAGTGATAGTGAAGAAAAGAATGGAGATGTGCTGCGGTGTCCAGGTTCAGTGTTGCAGTGTGTTCCACTGCCTGAAGAGTTTTGCAGTGAGATGCTTGAAATTAAAACGATTCAGCCAACTGTGGATAGGCACTATGTTATTGTGGTTGTAGCCCCCAAAAGTGAGTATATCTGTTGTAATGAAACTCCTTGTGTTGATCTTGGATGTTCTTCAGAGGATTCAGGGCAGGTACAAGGTACGGACACTGGTAGTTTATTTCACAGACAGGACAGTTCCAAAGCATCAGCACCTATTAACATTTCAGGAGGGAGTCAGGCAGCATCAGAGGTCAGTGCTAGTAGTCAGAGAAACACTAGCAGGAACTTGGTGCTGGGTGGTGTGATGGTGTACAAGGTCAAAACGGTTAATGGTTACACAGTACTTGAAGACAATCCATGTATGGTGCATAAAATTTTGCAGCCAGAAAATGTGGTGCATGAAATATTTGTTCTTCCACCAGAAGTGGCGGAGCAGATTGATGAGGAAGAAACCATTGCTCATCTGGGCATGACATCTGGTCACCGTGACTTTCAAGGTGGCAGCACCAATGGCTTGGGTGCCATGGGGCAGGTGGCAATAATCACGCAAGAAGGCGCTTTGAAGATTCTTAATCTTGCGGATGCCCGTATTATTGCTGACCTCTGTCCAGATGACGGAGAGAAATTTATCTCAGCAGCCTATTGTACAGGTAAAATGTTCTTCTTTCTTTTTATAAATTGAGAAGCATATGAGAAGATGCTTTTGCAAGAAGCATAGCAAGATGAAAAGTATGAAGGAATACAGTCAAATCTCGCTACCGGGACCGAGCAAAAGTGGCATAGTAGCGAGAGGGGCATAATAACGAGGGTTTGTAAAAATGGCTTTATTTGCTCAAGTTACCCGTCAGTCCAAAGCTCTCAAGAATCGTCGGCTGGCGCTAGCTGTCTCCTCTCATTCTCCCCCTCACCTCTTCATCCTCCACCCCTCCCAACCGAATCCGTGCACCTGCATCCTGTCGCTAGTCAACCCGCTCCCGCTCTCCCTCTGTCACAGGGCTGTCACCCGGCCAGCGACCACCCCCCATCGCCAGCCTCCACCCTCCCTGTGTGTGTGTATGCTATGTTCCATCACATCTAACTGCGATGTCCCACACACCATATAATAATCGAGCACTGCACGGAATTTCACAACTCGTGGCTTTTAACAATCACACTATAGTGGCATAGTAGTGAGAGTAGGTGGTGGCATAGTAAATTTATTTTGTATTGAATTTTGTCGGGACCGAGCAAAAGTGGTATAATATCGAGAGTGGCATAGTAGCGAGGTGGCATAGTAGTGAGATTTGACTGTATCTAAATTTACAAACAATTCTCATAACATTTACTAAAACTAGTTAATGTGTGAACTCCACTCTTAAGAGGATGACTCTATCCTGTCATCTTTAAATAGGTATATAAGGAAGAAGGTAGAGTCCGGTGCCAGTCTTTTCTTGACCACTGTGGTCTTTAGATTAGTACCGACATGACAGTCCTGGACTATTTGTGCTGAGTAACTCATCCTATTTTCCATCCATTTTTTTTTTTATTTATTCTTGTGGCTATTGCTAAAGAACATCTGCAAATGGTTGGGCTGTATTGCTAGAAGCAGTAGAAGAGGATCTTGATCTTTATTATTGATCTTTCACTAATTATCCATAATAAAAACGGTGAAAGGCTCCTACCAGTCCATCTTGAAAGTGATGCCATGTGTTAGTCAAGTAATTGATTTCTGTTTTCAGAAATCTTAAATTTAGCGCAGTCTGGAGAACTTACTGTTCAGTGTTTTGGCCAACCTTTAATGCTGGCATCACATAGCTCTTTAAAAAGTAGCTTTTATTCGTTCCCTGCCAACTTCATGTACTCGCTTAGTAAAGGTTTCAGAGCAAACTGTGTTGCAGTTTCATTTGTTTCACCATTAAATTTACATTAACTATATGGTATTAAGATCCTGTTTGTAGGTTTTACATTACTTAGACGAACTTCATCTGTAACAGACCATTTGCATTGAAAACTAGATCTGTAAGCTGTGAATGAGTAGTTTTATATATAATCAGTTTGATTTAGCCATCCGTTTTATCAATTTCTTCACCTTGAAAAATAGAGGTTGCTCTAAGTTAATCATTGAAACATATCCTTCAAGGATTTAAGTCATTTTCACCCATGATGAGTTAGATGTTTTGTTTCTCAATGCTTGCAGGAATTGAGCATCTGTGTGTGTGCACATCAAGTGGAAAGCTGAAATTTTACCAGGTTAGCCAGCAACAGACAGCTGAGTCTGGTGTGATGCACGTGCAGGAAGATAAGACTCCACGGGTGTTACCCTCAGCCATGGATGGTGTGGATGGTAAAAAGGTGACTGTAGAGGAAGATGGCTTTGATGTCAGCCCAGGGAAACCTTCACAAGGTGTGTGATATGACTGCTAGGGCCAGTTTGTAAACTTGCTCTGCTGGTTAAATTAGTAAAAATCATTTCCTATTTGATTTTTACTTGTACTCAGACTTTTGATAGTATCCACAACACTCGGCTTTTGATTTAAAAAAAAAATTATAATAGTTTTGAAAACTGTCCTAGGTTGGGTTGAATGATCCTCCATATCTCTCTTTCAACGATGCACATGTAGTCCATTAATTCTGCATATTTAGCACACCTTTTGTTAGTACACATAAAGTCTACAGTTATTTTGGAACTGTTTTAGCATAGAAAAGCAGCACATATTAAAAATAAACGAAACATTTCTTAAGAAACAAAATACTAAGTGCATACCTGGATTTGCTTCAGGGCTACATCTTTATGCATTTTATTTTCTGCATTTTTCATAGAAGATTAAATTATAAAATAATTAACGTCTACAGGAAGCTGTTGTTTGGCTGATGGCCCTTTGGTACCAGAGAATCTTCTGGCACTTCATAGCCTGACGCAGTTTGAAAATCTGATGCCACGTTTCACAGCAACTGTTCCACCATGTTGGTCTGAGATTCAGCAAGAGCAACAGCAGCGTCGCCATCCTCAGCATCTTCAACAACAAGGGGAAGCCACTCAGCATACACGCAGCTGGAAACTTGCTCAGAATGGGTGAGCAATCATTCATAAATGGTTGAGGAAGAGTAGAAGGACGAATTAAATTACTAAATACACTCTTTGATTGACGGGACTATCGGATGCTACATCATAGCTTTGTGTGAAGAGTGTAGTGTGTTGAAATTGTATTTTTGATAATTATTATTTCTTTTGATTTTCTTGTTTTTCATGATTTTAGTTTTAAGCACTACATATTAGTGGAGAGTGTATACATATATATAAATTGTTACCAGTTTGTTAATCCCAACCCCAACACCCGACCCATATCTTATGATATCGTCAACATGAATTGTAGTTACACCTCTTTTTAAGGATGGATTCCTAATGCATGTTAAGTAAAATGGTATATTGTTAGGTTTTCTTTGTTGATAAAAGTCTGCTGCTAACTGCTGGTATTTTGTGATAGGACAACATGGGATGAGCACCTGTTTGAGATTGTTTTGCCTCGACCTTGTTGCATTGGCCATGTTGATGTCAAATTTACTCTACACCCAATGTGCACTACAGCTCCCAACATTGAGGTTGTACTTTGTGTTTTCTTTCTAACTCTGCTTGTTTCAATCTCTTGCAGACTGGCTCATAAAAACATGGTATTAAAGAAAATATGTATAAATACACATTGAGAAAAGTAGAAATAATGCGGTTACAGTTTGTTTAGCTTCGCATTTTAAATATTTATACATAGAGCCAGAGTAAGATATAGAAGAATCACTACCCTCCCCTCTCAAAAAAAAAAAAAATCTAAGCATTCATGCTTACTCTCTGTGATAATTTGTATATATGCTTTTAATACCTTTGTCTTCAAAAGGTGACGCTGTTAAAACAAAATATCGGTAATGTGGGACGTCAGATTCATCTTTCATCCCATCCAAAATCCAAAGACAGGCTTCCTAGGCCTTCGGGAAGTTCTACTGAAAAAGATAATATAAATTATGTTCTGGTGAGTGATTATCTGCTATGTTCTGATGTATACTTTTTGTGTTGTAGGTCGGTGGGATATTAATATTGTGATCTAGAGAGCTTTTTGCCATAAATAATAAACAGTCGTGTCAATCGCAACAGACAGCTGTGAAAAGATGCAAGAAAGGAAACAGTTTTTAGAAAATGTCCACGTACTACATTACTTTTTTTTGTTTTTTATAAGGATCCAGCTTTTCTGGAAAAGAACAATGCAGAAATTCTCTGTGGCCCCATTAAGCTGAGCAGCTGCCTTGACTTGTCAGGAGGAGGGGGTTTAGCCTCTCTGTCCAGTCCTAGTCTGCTTAACTGTAAGCCAAGATCCCTGTTACTTCACATCAAAGGTTTTAAAAATGAGACCAGTGACAACAGTGATGCAAGTGACAAAGCCTCATCGCCTTCTGAAGAAAAGGCAGACAAGGTAGATTGTACAAAAATGTTTTATGTGCAACTTGTGTTCTTTCAAAATAATTTTAGAATGTTAATACAGATGATGTCCTAAGAATAAACATGTGTTAGAAGGCTTGCGTCTCATAAAAGTTAACTTCAGTCACATACTTTTTTAAAAGGCAGTTTAATTTTGGTGTAACCCAATACTGAGCCAGTCCTGATTCATGATTTTTGATGTGAGTTGATTACTTTCGGGGTTTTTCCCCTCTGCATTAATTTTTAACTAATTCTTAGGCACCAGAGGTAAAGAAGAAAGGGATTTCCTACATGGAGTACAAAGGCATCAAGTGTCTGTTCGAGAATGTCCAAAGTTCAGGTGCATCAGCTGTTGAAAGACTGTCTGCTTCAGCTCCAAAGCAAAAGCTGACTGACATTAAAGGATGTGATTGGTTGGCTGAGATTTCATTAACAGTTCGTAAATTTAAAAGAACTTCTGTATTACGAGAAAGGCAGCAGCGAAATGCTATGTTGGAATCCCCAAGTTTTCATGATAAACTTTTGCGAGCTGTGACATGCCCTCCTTCAGAATTGCAAGGAATGAATGCTGAACACTATCAAAACCTAGCTTTGGATATACTTCTTTGGATTGGTTCTCTGCAAATGAATGATCCTTTGCATCAGTAAGTTTATAAAATAAATTGCAAAAATACTTTCAGGATATTTATTCTTTTGAAAGATTCTTACTAGATGCTAAATTAATTTTTTGTTACTCAGTCAGGTATCATTCTGGGCCACAATGGGTTATGCATCAAATGCAATTAAATTAACCTTAAAAGATGTTTAAAAGGGAAAATTTGCTGATAACTATGTAGTTTTAGCTTTTGTTACTTTATATCACCTGCCATCTACTTATGACAAGAATTTTATGTTTACAGGAGTGGCAGCAAATGTCTGGTTGTGACTTTGGAGCCTTTTTTGAGAGACCTTGTCAAAGCATGCTTTGTAAATGCCACTCGTACAACATCACACAAGTGTGCACGCCTGCTAGCTCAAAGCATTGAGTGAGTGAATAATGCATAAAGTTGATCTTGTTGGCAGAAATATGTGTGTGTGATAGTTTTAAATCTATCTATCTAATTCCTCTTCGTGCATCAGGTTGCACATAAGGCCTCAACCAGAGTCCGCCACCGATGTCGATCGGCTGAAACCCGCTCTAGGTGACCCCATGTCCAGCCCTTTCCTTTCATCTCCCTTTCCACTGTTCTTCTCCAAGTTTCCTTTGGGCGGCCTCGTTTTCTTCGGCCGTCTGGAGTCCATCGTAGGGCGACTCTGGAAAGGTCTGCTGTCTGCTGGCGGAGCACATGTCCAATCCATCGCCAACGCCTTCGTTGAACCTGCGTGGTGATGGACTCGGTTTCAGTTCTTCGGTGGAGTTCTTCGTTGCTGATGGTATTTGGCCAAAAGATGTTAAGGTGGGATGCCTATACGGTAAAATGTGATTTTCTGGTGCCATGGTCGTTTTTGAGTTAACACCAGATTTGCGTACTTTGACATATATTAAAACAGATCCTGATGTGTTATTGTTTTAAAATTTGTGTTTTGATGCTTTATAAAATATTTTTTCACACCTACCCCCACCGATTTTGTCTCCAAACCTCGTGCTGATACCGAAAATGGCTCTTGTTTGAGCCTTGGTTACGCACAGTTCGATCACGCGAAAGCCGACATGTTGTATACCGTTTGAACCGGCATTCTCTCCCCTAGTTCGCTGTACAAGTGAAAGGCCAATGGTAACAATAGTTTCTAAGCTATTTTTAACTAAATGAGGTCACTCTTTTTTGTATTGTCCACTGCTATTGGCTCACACTATAGTTTCCGGTGCAAAATTTGAAACGGCGCGATCCGATTGGGTCTTGACCCTAGCAATGAACACTTCCGTCGACATCAAAATGGCTGACATTTGTCGATTCATTCCAATTCAGTTGTGATCGGCGCATAGTTTATTAAATATCGTTGAATTTATGAGTGAGAAAAATAAATCATGCCGTAAGAAACATTCTTTGGAGTTGAAAAAGCGAAATACAGCGACTACACAACGAAATAACACGAGTGTTGGGAAGTAGCACGTGCCGAAATGACATCGCGATGATGTGCAAGTAACGACAGTCCCTGACAATTTAATAAAATTCCGATAGTAACATCTTTTAAATGTGGGGAAAATTAAGATTTTAAAAGGTTTTTATTATAAATTTTTAAACGCAACGATACGGCACACTGTAAATTTTATTTAGCGAGTCCATAAATACTTTTTGTTCCCCGACCCTCCTCCATGCCTCGCTTACTGAGTACATTTGTTGTACGATATAATAAACATTTCTGGAGATTTTTGCCCAACCTGTTTTTGTGGCAGAACGAACTATAAAAGTTTTATGATGGATATTTCCTGCCCATAACCATTTGATCACGATTACATAGAAATGGAAACTGAACAGTAGCGTCACTATCAGGTAAATCTTGGAAGTTTCAATAAATTTGGCTATGCGGTAAAGAAATATGGTAACCTCATAATAATATTGTGATGATAAACGACAAACCATTAAAATAAATAAGCAAATGTGCATGAACTCTTAAGTAAAATAGTGCTTAATCTAATAAAGACAAGCAGATTATAAGGCTATACCTGAAATCCAGGCACCGAGAAAGCAATAAAAGGAACAAAAAAAAAGCTAATGGTTTCCGAGCTAGAAAGCTGTTAAATTTAAATATATAGTCCTGGGATACTGGGATAGACTTAAATTACATAGTAGGATGCCAATTGTAACATATAAACTCAGTCATATATTTTTCAAAAATAATCTGATACAGGATATATTCATTTTCAATCTTTAAACTTGAATTTTTCTGATTTCCGTTTTCGATGCAACGGCTTGAATTAAAAACACCAGATCTCAAGATAGGATCATGCTACAACATTCAAATTTTGCAGTTTTATTTAGAAATGTATAAACTAAAGATTCACAGAAGGGATATCCTGATAGAAACATTAATTTGGCTGATATTGACTTTTGAAAAGATAAAAAAGTACAATTGCCGAGTCGACAGGTGGGTACCATGTTCGACTGGTTATATCTCCTACACCTCTTAAGATAAGAGAAAGTTTCTTCTGTCAAGCTTTAGATTACTGTCTCTAGTTTATAAAAACACTAAAAGTTTTGTTGTATGACATATGGTATTGTGTGTCTTGATTTTTGAAATACTTGTACGTTTTGAATGAAAAACGTTGATTAAAATCAAAATTTTCATTGTAGGTACCCAAAAACATTTTTTATGTGCGACATATATGGTATTTCAACACTCTATGGTCTAAAACTTAAAAAAAGATTAAAAACAAATATTTTAGTTCATTGGTATAGGCATCCCACCTTAAGTATGCGCCTGAGGCATCTGTTTTGGAAGACGTCAAGCTTGTTACTGATGGTTTTGGTCATCTTCCATGATTCTGATCCGTAAAGGAGGGTGCTGATAACATTTGACTTGAAGATTCTCAGTTTGATCTTCTGGCTGATGTTTTTTGCCTTCCATGTGCTCCTGAGTGAGGCGAAGGCCTGGCTGGCTTTCGCCAGTCGGGCTCGAATCTCCACCTCCGCATCCCCGGTGTTTGACATTTTGGACCCAAGATAGGTGAAACTGTCAACTTCCTCCCCTGTGGGACCCCGGGGTATGCTTGCCTAGCAAGCATTGTAAGAATAGGGTCCC
>SRHC01001338.1:27715-76039 GCA_004794325.1 Pomacea maculata | reverse complement strand
GTCCGGCGGCGAAACGTCCGTCGGCGAAACGTCCGCACACGGCATAAACACATTTGATATACCTACATGAGCATTTGCATGCACAGACACAAACACAAACACAAACACAATCACACACATACACAAGCTCAGACAAGCAGCCTGACAGGAACACCACATAGACTAAAACATAGACTCAAACATGCAGGCAAAAAGGAATGTGGAACTGAACACTGACAGACGTAGATTATTTGCATGTTCACTTGACTCAATTGACAAATATCAGTTTGTGGTCCTTGGAAGTTCCCACGTCCTTGGTGACTCTGGATTGCACTGTGACATAGGAATTGCAACACCAAGACTGTCACCAGCCGTGACGAGGGTGTGTCTGTTTTGAATCCACGAAGTATTATTATACAGAGTAAAGAAGCACACAAAGAGTGTTTGAGGTGGGGAGGGATTGGTCTTTGCTTATCACGTACATTCACAGTCTGAGTTGCACAAGATTGACGGACTTATGAAATGAGTCATTTTGTCTACTTGCCGTCGTTCATTGACATTTCTTCAAGTTTGGAGGGCAGCTCAAGAGCTGTGTAGGTTGAAATAGGAGACGTTAGCTATGGAGAATCAAATCCTCAACAAAGTGACAGGAATTATGGGGCTGACCCCCGTTATTTTAAACCGCAGTCACATACAATGTAGGGGGCGAGGATAGGAGTTGTTGTACAGACACCAAGAGAAACTTAATACAGTATATGATTACACAGTAATACATGTGCTTGCAGGTTAAAAATACAATGCAAATGCACTTTCATGCACATTAGACTGTGTGCACAGGCAGGTATGGCATATTCATAAACACTAACGCACGCACGCGTACACACAGACACCCACATACAAACACTCAAAATCAGCAATTCACATTCAAGCAAAAGGTCCGCCAGAAACTTTTCCATGACTGGAAGTTATTTTTAAATATTATTTTAACGCATGAAAGCAAATTCAGTCCCTGGGACATTCAAATGCGAATATAAAGCGATATGATCTGTTCTCGAAAGGTTGGCAGTATATATGTAGACGTTGGGGAGAACTGAAGATGTAAAGGAGGTTATGAAATAAACCTCTTGCTCCTACTTTGCGAAGCTCTTTCACATTTCTTCAAGCAGAAAAAAAATATTAAAAATAACACTGCGGCCTTTCCAGCATTTCTTTCTTTTGCTAGAGGCTCTTAGGTTGTTGAGATGACTTGTGCGTGCGTGTGTGTCTGTGTGTGCGTCCCTTATAATATACTTACCTCCACTTTAGGCCACAAAACACACATATATTTCAAACAATTGCTTGAATTTCTAAACATCCAGTTTTGACTCAGGTGAGTTTGATTCAAATTTCAGTTTCAAGGAAGTATCCCGTCGAGAGCTCCATACGATGTTCGCAATTTTCACATTGGGCGGAAAAATAATGTAGTTGGAAGAGATTATTATAAGATGCCTATGACAACGATGCTACAAAATATAGAAATTAATTTCTGTTTATATACAACCCTTTGAACTTTACAGTTTTCAGATGGGTTTTCGAATGAAGTCAAGATCTGTGACACCAGGCTTTATTCTATTTACCTGGGACTGACACTTACCTGAATAATTGTATTTCATAAAGCTTACTTGTGACTGTTAGTAATAAGATTGCAAAAGGCATGGGAGGTTTGAGCCTGTAGCCTTCTGAGCTCTGTAGGCTCTTTATGCAAATTCTAAGACGAGGGTTTGACGTCAGAATCAACAGAGTGAAGTCTATAGTAGAATGACTTTCTTATTGGTTGTTGAGGTGCTTACTTGATCACGTGACCAGTCTGTAGGCGAAGTGTTTGACAGGTGCAAGGTACTTGACGAAGGGGAGCAGAGAGGTGTGCAGACGACGATGGCTCCCACCGCCTGGTTGTCGCTACTTCTGCTGGTGCTGACGGCACAGGACCCGGCTGACGCTCAAACGTTCGACACCAACGCCACTTATCAGATTGCGGCCAATTTGTCCGACGGCATTGCAGGTAAGTCCTGCAGTCTGTGGAGACAAATATTGTGGTCAATCGTTTGTTGTAGGAAATCGAAAGTGGCGAACGAGAAACAAGATGGCAGGATTAAATAATTCTAAGATAGGACAACAGTTCATCGTGGAAAAAACAGATATTTCACGTCGTGTCGTTCGTCGCAGATAAGCGATGCAGGTGGGCAGTAGGTTGGATATGACGGGACTACATATACGGGAAACAGGACAGCAAGTTTAGTTAGGAACATTGAGTCATTTAGTGCTCATCCCTTGAATCAAGCATTCATATGTGATGTACATTTATTAATTTTTTCCAATCCTCAGAAAAAAATAATATTTTTAATGATTTAATTAAGAGTAACATACTGGATTTTATGATTCTTTTTTGTTTCCTCGATATTCAATGAGGTATACAGTAGGACTTGAACGTACACTTACCTCGCATACTCACGACATATTACACACAACACAACGCTCGACGAGCCCTGCAGATGACGATGACGATGAAGAGATTTGTAGGTGAATCGAATCGAAGAGGCACAAGTTCAGAGGAATGTCACTGAGAGTCATAAAAAAGATGGCGGAGAAGACCGTTGTGTTTTCCTGCTCACTTTGCCATTTTGAGAGAAAGTGCTTTTCGTCATTAATATGACGTCATTTTCTGCTTCAAGTGACGTGGAACAAATGACGCACACAAGACGTCAGACATAAGACACCATTCATACACGAGACAATACGAGACCGACACAACTAACGACAACCTGTAAATATTCACATCAAGATCTTTAACAAATATTGCTACGATAGTTACGCTAATATAAGATAATGAAATTTATTTTTTTATTTAATTAATGATAACGAATAATCAAATTTGAATTCACTTTTTGTAACCACACGTCTTATATATATATGGTGTGTATATAGATATGATGAGTTGTTTCTCTACCAGCCAGTGGAATCTACGTGTGCGATGACGTGGTGTCGCCCCGATACGCTTGTCCCAACACCAGCTGGACCCTCCTCCCTGCCTCTGACGGGCCGATGTGTCTTCGGCTGGTGGACAATTTGGAGAGCTTTGACAGTGCGACTCAGTCTTGCTGGAACATGGGCGGGCGACTGCTGACTATTACATCAGAAGCACGCCAGAGAGCTGTGGAGAGTGAGTAGTCCTCAGCCCACGTGCAATAAGGGACACAACAGTGTTTATAACGCATTTAGGCTTAATTTTTGCATTTGTCTTTGCGCTGAACTTTTTTGTTCGTTCGTTTATTTGTATTATTTACTTATTTATTTATTTTTGCTTTTTGCTTTTGTTCTTGCCAATTTACTAACTGTCATTCACCTACTGGGTTTGTCATCATCATCATCATCATCATTATTATTATTACAGATTTCATACCATTTCGATATGCTGGGGAGCCGTGGATAGGTCTCAGAAGATATAGTGATTATTACCCATTTTACTGGGAAGGAATGCAGCCATACTCACTGAACGTAAGTGATCCGATTGATTGACTGATTGTTTGATTGAATACGTGTGTGCGTCAGTGTGCTATTCAGTGTCAACCATTTCACTGTACCATGTTAAGCATTGAATGTTGTTGCATTGTTTACAGTACACCAACAGCGATTACCTCTACGGCGATATGAACAGTCGATGCTGTGGATTGTATTGTATCTTCATGACTTATCCATACAGAAAGTGGTTATCAACAGCTTGCTGGGAGAACAGACCGTATGTCTGCGAGAGAGACAAAGGTCAAGATTAAATAAATATTAAATATTTAATAAAATATTAAATGTTAGCCTGTGTTTGTGAACGTGTGCAGACGGCAGCCATGTATGTTTGTGTACGGGTTAACTTTCAAAGGCATGGGCATTTTCAAGGGTAGTAAGATGAACGCATTTTCCAATTTTGTTGAGTAATTGCTAACACTGCAACGAAATATTCCGCAGGACCGCGAGATAAAACTTTTGCGTAATTTTCTGTTCTTATGCAGTGTGTGTGGATGGCTTTGTGGGAGACAACTGTGACCAGGTCTGCCATTGCTACGGAGAGCCTTGTAAAGGTGGACAACCGTGCAAGTATGGGTGTGAGGCTGGTTGGACAGGTCCCTACTGCTACACACGTGAGTTTGTGAGACTGTTAGTCTCCTTTTCAGAACTTTTTTGTGTCTGATTTTTTTGTTTTTCCTTTCTATAAATCGTTTCACCCCATTTTATCTCCGAATCCATTCTTTCCCCGTCAACACAGGCTTAGATTTTGCTTTTAAATCCCCTCTGACGTTCAGGCGTGAAGAGGGCAGAGGTCATCTACTACTGCGTCAACAACACGGCGGAGGGTCGCTACGCGCTGGTGAGGATTAACCCTTTCGGACGCCAGTACCAGACGGTGCAGCTGACAGACGAGGCCGGCACCCCCCAGCCCTGGTGCAGCGGCTCCGAGATGTGGTACGACGACACCGGCGTCTACTCCGTCAAGATCCCCGTCACCCTGGGTAACGAGTGGCAAGTGGGCTTTGTCTGCGGGGGCAATCGGGTACGTGTACACGGTGCGACAATATCTCGTACAAATTATAAGGCTGAATAAGTTAGTATAGAAGGGAACCAACGTGCAAGTGCATGATTTTTTGTTTTGTTTTGTTTTGTTTTTTTTTTTTGTTATTTTGTGTCTCCATGGTTTGGGAGTGAAAGTCGTGTGTGTAATGGTGGGACCTGCGTGCGTCCCTCTTTCTTTGTGTGTAGGCTGGGGTGGGGGGTGAGAGAGATTCGTATGTATAACGTGAAAGTTGTTCTGTGTAGACGGGACACAACTCCTACAAGTGGCTGTTGACCCTACAAGAGAAAAAAGGAGTGTTACTTCCCCTTGACCGCCGGGTGGAGCTGTCATGTGACTTCGATCAGGCGGACAGCATGGTTCAGACACAGTCACAGAACGTTGCCGTGTACGCATATCGAACCCACATTTACTCCAGCTTCTCCTTTTCTTTTCTCTCTGCCTACCTCTGTTTCTGTAAGCTTAAATTAATAAATATCAAACCTTATGTTTTTGAAGTGTTTCAGAGCCCATTTAAATATCAATTAAAGAACATACTCATTATAAAACAGGAAAGAGCATCGTTACACATTCTAAGGCCCCATAGCAGTTTCCGTACTACTGTATGTGTGTACTTCGCTTTTCTTCCACAGAGAAAGTGATCAACCAAACAATGCCCTCCCCTCAGTGGAAAAACCCTTGAATTCTCGCGAGTTCGTGAGTCTGGCGGTGACCGACTCCTACTCGGGACAACTTCTCACAAGGGCAAAGATTGGCGCCAACGTGCAACTGCGCATGACACTCACCACTTCACCAGGTAACCAGGAGTGAGGAAGAGATATTAGAGAGCTGGTTGCATAATAATAATAATCATAATCATAAGCTAGTGAGTGAAAGAGTATTTGTAGGACGAGGAATCCAACCAAAGAGTTCTGCTTATGGGTGGTTATCATGGGCACCTACAGAGAAAAGTGTAGCGATAATAATTTAGACTAACTGCAACAGAAATAACTCTTCACGCCATTCAAAAAGGCTTTAGTGGGAAGCCTATGAGCTTTTCGATTCTCCTTGATCATCAGTGCCCAAATGACCAAACAGGTCAGCCAGTTCTGGTCAAAAAAACAAATAATCATCATCATAAGCGCTGCGCTCATTACTGTCTCCAGGTCTGAGGGCCCAGGGAGTGTCTCCGTACGACTGTGTCGCCAGTTCCGGAGATGGTCTCTACCAGCTTCCTCTGACCGACTCTGATGGGTGAGAGAAGATAACTGATCATTTCCAGTTTTATGTACTTATTTTTCTCTGTCTGAAGAAACTATCAATGTCATTCTCTTCTGCGAGTGATCGACGAGTGTTTTCGAGTTTTAACAGAGTTTTATTGCTATGAGAGTTTTATTAGATGGCTTTGCCGTTAAATATTCAAAAGCTATTGTCCCACAAAAGTGAGCGAAGAACAATGATAATAAAATGTTACATTTACAAAGATATAAAAAGTATAGATTCAAGTACCAACTTCATATACAGATAGATAAATACATGTTTTAATCTTCCACCGTGGAATTTCTAAATTAAGAGAAATAAAAAGATACAAAATCTTTAAAATTGTTTCATTGATTGAAGCCAAATACAAATTCATTCTAAAAGTGTTTGAATTAATATAAAATATTTGTATGAATCTTGCTTTAGTGCTTTGCATAAAAACAAAGCTTTATCTTTCTCGCTATTTTATACAATGGACAGAGCAGATCCCTTGCAGTATGTCTTCTATATTGATAATAATGAACAGCAATATTGGTACATATACTCTAAATCCAACCGTCAGCAAATAATAATCTAAATTCATTCACAAATATTTAAACGGTCGCTGAGATGCCATATTTGGAGTAAAACTTCATTCGAATATTAAATACCGAATTTAGACAGAAATTAATTTGTGCAGCTAATACTTTAAAATTTTAAATGATGCCAGCGAGTTATGCCTAGCAGTTGTTTATTAGCAGACGCAGACTTATGTAGTACATATAATTGTAACTAAACTTAACGCTAATTTTTTTGTTGTTTTTCATGTGTAGCTGTCCTGTAGATGGATCCACCATCATCTCTGAACTCAGGGGACATAATGGCACGGTCAAATCCGATCCCTTCCAGTTGTTCGCCTTTGCCGGTCAGAACACTCTACAGATCTTCTGCTCCTTCCAGTTCTGCTTCACTCGGGAGGACGCGCTGTGCACTGATGTAAGCTAGTCAAGTAGAGAAATGTAACCTAACAAAGTCAATAATAATAAGTCAATAGTAATGAAGACGCTTAGCTAAACAACCATGCTGTGTGGACCTTTCCTTAGTCACTCTGTCTGGGTTTATCACCTCCTTACGATACCCAAGACTTACAAGTGATAAGTACAATTCTCTTGGTTTATTCTAGATTATGCGATTCTAGAAGTGTTTTCATGATGCTTTTCTTGTTCTCGTCACAGCGGTGTAATACGAGGAGAATGGCACGTCTGACCACCACTAGTTACTGGGACACCACCACCTACGACTACTGGACCTCCACCTATCCCTTGAACCGCAAGAAGCGAGAAGCCAACTCACCAGAGTTCGCTACCGCAGTGGTCATGATCATAAAAGGTGAGTCTGCAATCAGACAATTATTTTAAAAAATTTTAATAAAACTGTTTATGCATACATAGATCACTAGAGGATGTCACATGGTTACAAGACAGTTTCTCATCAGTAAGGTAAACAAACTTCTGTTTAATACCTTCGCTTTGCAAGTTTACTTATAACTTATAATTACTATCAAAATTGGCCAAAACATTTTCCATAAGATCTTTTACTATATTAATCCCTGTAACATAACGTCAACTTTAATCAATATTTTAAAAAAAACCAGAAAATCTGTTAGCAACGTCGAATTTGCGATTAAGAGATGAATTATAATAGAAATGTCCATGTTTTCAGTAATCTGTCATGTTTCCTTCAATAAACTGTTTTCTTTTCATCTCAGTAGAATGCAGTTTCAAGTTCTCTCCCCCTACAAGAAATCTTATATTCAATACAATAACTTCTTTGTCATCAGAACCCGGCAGCACAGACACCAAGCCCACAGCCAGCATGGCGGCTACTAACACAGTGCATCAGGTTGTCTGGGCAACGCTTCTCTTCCTGCCTCTTCTTTGTGGCTTCAGTGTCTAAACTTTTATTTGTTGATTTGTTCGTTCTCAGGTTCGTTTTTGACAGTTAAAACACCTTCTAATGTTGTTTTATAAGCACTTTCAACCTTATCTATAACTATAACTATATATATAGAGAGAGAGAAAAGAAATTGCTGTCGGAAAACTGTTTGATGGTGAGGATTGGAGGCAGGGGGTTGTCGATGAAATTCCGTACAATCACAATGTTGACAGTACATTTTGTTGGATTCATTTCTTCATTTCATAATCATTTGTGTAAATTTTTGAATTTTTTTTTACAATTCTAAAAATTTTTATAAATATTTTTTTTCTGATAAACGCATTACGTTAATGAATAAAATTTGTTTTTCTGTTTGTCTATGTTTGGCAAGGAATGAGAATTGTTTTTCCCGATTCCTCAGAGTTTTCATATTTTCATAGACGTTTATTAAATACATACATTCTCTATTTATAATAAGACATGTAAACACATATCCAAATGATAATGATAATAACAATAAAGCATTTCTCTGTATTTGTTACGGTTAATATCATTTTACTTGTGCTTATAAGTTTGCGCGCGCGCGTGTGTGTGAACGGGATTGTAAGCTTGTGTTTGTATACAAGTGTGGTATGCGGAACAGAATAATTTTTCTAAACGATTACAAACATTTCTCTGCTTTAGGTTTGATGATACTTCAAAGAAACGCAGTATACCTGCCCGCCTATTGACTCTCCTGAGGGGAACTAGGGGTCAACTTTTATAAAAAAAAAGAAAAAAGTTGTATGGAGGGTAGGGGGAGTGTGGTCCCAGTGAACGCCTCCCCAGACGTCTTCTAGTTGTTATGTCGGTGATTAAGACTCGGTGATGCGTGACATCCATGGGGTGATGTTAACACCTGCTTGAACCAGTTTTCTGATAAGAATTTCAGGGAGTCATTAGATTTTTTTTATTTTGTTTTGGTGTCCTGTATCACGGAGAGTGTGAGCAGTAATTTTTTTTCTGTCAGTGGAAAAGCAGAGTGTTGTCCATGAACTGATACACTCGGCCTGAGATTAGAACGAGTGTTGCCAAGTGTGTTTTTAGAAACCATGATATTTCGATTGAATCGAAGCTTGTGTGCAAGTCTTAGTTACTTTGCAAGTAACCACTTGCCATCCCTGAACATCACTCACTTCTATTTTCCACTTTTTTAGCTTTTTTAGCTTAAAAGTTTTTTTTTATTATCTAGCATCGATGGTCGCATTTAGTGGACGTTGAGAGCATCCACAAACAGATGTATACCTAGAAATAACTATATACAGAGGTAGAACTTGCCAATGCAGCCTTGCCATTTAAATATGAGTACAAGCTTATAATGTACATACAGACATTTGACACACTAACGTAAGCATTTGCACACCCACACACACACAAACGTTTAGAAGAGCAGTCTGACAGGCATACTACATATACTGTAAGACAGACACTCAAACAAGAGGTCAAAAATTTTATTTTAAAAAGTCCCGTTTCATTTTTTAGAAGTTCCCACGTCCTCTGTACACCGACACCCTCGAGGGTTGCAACACCGTATGCGCGACTGTGATGTCAGTCTAGCCACCCGTATCAAGGGTGCGTCTGCTTAGATTCCGATAAATCTCATTATACAGCAAAAAAAAAAAAAAAAAAAAAAAAAAACACCCAAAAAGTATTTAGGTTTAGCAGAGAATGACACTGGCTTAGCTTATCTTGGTTCACAGTCGGATTGAGTTGCACGACTGAAGGACTGCCATGAGGAGAAACAAGATTTGCCGACCTGCCATCGCGCCCTGACATTTATCGCGGGTTGTATGGCGGTGCAAGGGTTGTGTAGGTGGAAACAGGATAGAATAGCAACAGAAAATTAAACCCTGAGCCAAGTGAGAGGGGTCATGAGACTTACCTGAAGCTGCAGCCACATACAATGTAAGGGGTGTGTGTGTAGGTGTGTAGGTAGTCGTTGAGCACAAAACGACGAGGAAGTAACAAGAACACATGTGCGAACTGGAGAGTGGAGAGGGATCACGATATTAAACCCTTGCTTCTACATTGCGAAACGATTTCCGCTTTCATCAAACAGAAAAAAAAACATTCTAAAACATAACAGTCTAGTCATCTGAATGTCCATCTTTTGCTAAACAATTTTTGGTTATGAAATAGCACGAAATATGCATGTATGTGTGCTTGCGCGCGCGTACGTGAGTACCTGTAACATATTTTTGGTTTTTTTTTTTATTTATTTATTTTTTTGCCACGAACCACACATGTATTTAGAACAACTGCTGCTCATGTTTAAACATCCAGTTTTGACTGATAAGTTTGATAGGAATCACAGTTTTAAGGAAGCATCCTGCACAAAGCTCCATACGATATTGACGATTTTCATTTTAGGTGGAAAACTAATTTTAAAACAAGAAAAGTATTGTAGCACGAGTTGGTTATAAGATACGTATGACAAAAATGAGAAAAAAATGTTAAAAATTCTTTTCAGTTTACAACATAAAACCCTTTGAACATAGCAGTTCTCACTGGGATTTTTGAAAGAAATTAAGATTTCATGTCCTACGACAAAAGTAGGCTGCTTGACATCGTCTCCTCTACTCTCATCTTGGACTGGGTCTTCAATGGCACCAGGAGCTATAACTTTCATAAAAGAAAATATAATTAATATTTAATTGTTCAATTTTTACAACAGACTTATGGACTGTATGTTCTATCCTGACAATAAGCTCTTGACAGCTGTACGATCTTGTGAATACAAAGTCCTGACAGCTGGATGTTCTGTGACAATAAGCTGATGACAGTTGTATGTTCAAATTCATGACAGCTGTACGATCTCATGTCAACAGCTTTGAGCTTACCTCCGTGTTTGACTCAGAATAGTCTGTAATTGAAGAAAGAAGGTGTATGCCACCAACTGTTGATACAATATTCATGCAACAGTTACAAAATATCTGTGGTAGCAGGTTTTATTCTATTTACATGGAACTGCGCACTTACCTGAGAAATTGCATCTCATCAATCTCATTTGCATGTTATTTGTCACTAAGAAGGTCGCAAAAGGTTCACGGGTTTTATGTAGTTCATGTAGCCTCTGTAAGTAGTCGAGACTGTAACAGGGGGTTTGACGTGGGAGAAATAAGTTGCAGTCTGTAGTAGAAAGGCTTTCTCATTGGTTGTTGAGATGCTTGCTTGATCACGTGACCAGCATATAGGTCAGGTGTTTCAACTGGTGCAACGTACTTGACGAAGGGGAGCAGACAGGTGTGAAGATGACGATGGCTCCCGCCGCTTGGTTGTCGCTACTTCTGCTGGTGCTGACGGCACAGGACGCTGCTGACGCCCAGACTTTCAACACCAACGCCACTTACCAGACTGCGGCCAGTTTCTCCGACGGCATTGTGGGTAAGTCCTGACACTAACACTTAACGGTCGACTGCTCAAATCAGAGAACAGGTGCACAAGCAGATTGAGTAAAATAGCAGCTCGTAATAAAATGTCAATTTTTAGAAGTTCAGCATTGATGTATTTATTACTTTAAGTAAATATTTTAGTAGTCGAGAATATATCTATCATAATTCGGAATAATTAAGTTTAATATCCTATTATTGCCTTTAATAGCTGTAAATAACCTATTATCATCTTCTCAAAGAATGTTGCAATGTGTAATAATCCAAGGTAGACAGTGAATGTGGTTTGGTAACCGGCTCGGTAGCTTTGTCGGTTGACTGAAAGTGCCTCCACCTCACAGTTATTTCCTAACTAGGAACAAGGGGATTACTTATGTGTAAAGGGTTAGGTAATAGGTAATTTAGATTTTAATTCATAATGACAGGGAGCTAATCCTAGAATATCCTAGAGAGAGTGGCTGTTGGTTGTACTTTGTGTCCGGTAAAGACGAGGATTTGTGTAAATTAGTTGCGTTTGTGGCTTCTCAAGTGACTCCAAAGTCCCCTTATCAAAACCTGTACAGAAAGTAGAGTCTTTGAACGTGGTCAGTTCTCCACTCTCTTGGCTCAGTGGCACGGAGAACCGTTGCATCTGGAGACCATCGTCGCTGTAGTAGATGAACAGTTTCCACTGTGTCTAATTCTGCCCTGAGGACTAAGCAGCACTTGCTGGAAACTTTGTCATAGCCGTTCGACCTTTCTGTGATTCGTCCAACCACTTTGCCGGAACTAGTCTTCGCATGCGTCGGGTAGGCACGCCCTCCGTCACTCATCATGTTTCGCAAGTCTTTTAAAAATGTTCCCCGGGGGTGTGCTCGCTGTTGCATACACACAACTACAAGAAGCCACTGACGTGAGCTGGGTGTCACAGAAAGACCAATTACGGGTAAACACGACAAGGTCCCCCGCAATCGGTGCTACCTCTCGGAGTGAGTGACTATGTATTCACTAAAATTCAGGATAAAGCACGATTTCGTCCATCATGAGGGGGACCGATCATAGTACGAATAGGACATGAATAACCGCGGTCCCCGAATTGCACCTTTATCTCTTCTAGTGGAGGTAAAACTTCATTAGAATTTTTTAGATGACTTTAGTACACATGAGGATGAAAGAGAATTATGACTAAATGTAGGTTACTTAAATTTATATATTATTTTTTTAAAGGCACATGCGTCACGCAGTCGAAGGCTTTCTTAAGATCCGGAAAGCCTATGTCTGTAGATGGCCCGTTATAACTTCCAGATGTTGGATCCTCCATGACTTTCAATGGAAAGCATATTTTCTGGCATTAAACAAATAAATTACTGTACTAATAATGAGACCTCTAACTGCATAACTGCATCCCTCATTGAACTTTCCAGTTCATTATACAATTTAAAGTTACAGATCTATAACTTTTAAAAGCTAAGTATTTTTTCCAGTTCTTATGCAAAATTTACGGTTACTAATGAATTATGTAAGAGTCAACAAACTAAGATAAGTAACATTTTGTAATGTTCCCTCAATACACATATATATATATTTAAAGGTACCTTAACAGGAGATGAAGATCAGTTTCTTGTATTTCGTTTTTCTTTCCAAGGGAGTAAAGCTAATAGTGTTGCGGCCCTATGGTCCTCGACAAGTAACAAGGAATAAAGTATACTAAAGCTAATAAATGATGCAATGCTTCATTGGACTACTGTATAGGTTTTCGGTGGCTGGTACGTTGTTTAAAAGGGTTTATATATATATATGAGCCTTCGCACTCATACCCGTTAACCCAACTGTTTAATGAATATTAATTGCAGTCTAA
This sequence comes from Pomacea maculata, assembly GCA_004794325.1. Taxonomy (NCBI): domain Eukaryota; kingdom Metazoa; phylum Mollusca; class Gastropoda; order Architaenioglossa; family Ampullariidae; genus Pomacea; species Pomacea maculata. The sequence goes on along the minus strand of SRHC01001338.1, from coordinate 63,045 downwards.
TTACGTATGCCGCCTTCATATAGTAAACAATTTATTCTCATCAAAAGGAGGCATAACTGTATCTCTCAAAACACTTTCTACTTCTTTCTGCGATATTCGTGTTCAACGCGTGGGTCCAATTTTGCGCCCTTTTTGAAAACAAATCTGTGGCTTTTCTTCCAGTCCCCATGGAAAACTTCTGTTACTTAGAGTAAACATACTAAGTAAATTTATATGTTTCTTCAATATTTTTGGACGTGTCTTAACAGACAAAGTTGTTTAATTGAATTTTATTTCCACATTAAGGAGGCTAACAGAAGAAAGTGCATCTGATTTTGAGTTCTACGCTAAGGCTGGTACACAAGTTTAATCTTATGTGTGTGTGTGTGTGATCTTAAACCAACTATTAATTATATAATGATCTACTAAACTGAGTTTGTTATTTCAATAAAAGTTACATATAAAAACATCTTAATTCTATACACTTTTAACGGCACTGTCCCCTTCTCCATGTATATATATATAGATTAGTTGATATCTTTCTCTACCAGCCAGTGGAATCTACGAGTGCGATGACGTGGTGTCGCCCCGATACACCTGTCCCAACACCAGCTGGACCCTCCTCTCTGCCTCTGACGGGCCGATGTGTCTTCAGCTGGTGGACAAGTTGGAGAGCTTTGACAGTGCTAGGCAGTCTTGCTGGAACATTGGCGGGCGACTGCTGACTATTACATCAGAAGGACGCCAGAGAGCTGTGGAGAGTGAGTAGTGGTCAGTCGCTGTGCAAAAAAAAAAAAAAAAAAAAAGCAGCGTCTGATGCATTTACCTTCTCTTACATATTTGTCTTCCTGCTAAAGGAAGACAAGTGCACTACTACTCAATCTCTAGTATGCGAAACTAGTTCACAGACTTTGTAACAACCGAGCTGTTTATGTATATGTGTGTGCGTGTGTGTGTGTGAGAGAGATTTTATAATGAACAGCATTTACCTGCATTTTTAAATATAATTTATGTGTGTATTTAGGTTTCATTCCATTTCGATACGCCGGGGAGCTATGGATTGGTCTCAGAAGAGATTATAACTATGGACCCTTTTACTGGCAAGGGCTGGGGCCCTATTACTCACTCAGTGTAAGTATATGGCTGTGGTGTTGGCAGCATATACTAGTATAAGTCTGTGCAATTAAATATAGGTCTAGTTGACCCATTAACATTACCTCTACCCCATGAACATGCATGCACGTTCCCTTGTAAATAATAGTGACACTGAATGAGTCAGTGAGCGAGTCTGTGCATCAATGAGTCCGTAGCAACCAGTGTACTCAGTTAAGAAACGACAGACAATTCTTGCATTGTTTGCAGTATGTGAATGACTACTACTACTCAAACATGATCTATCATTGCTGTGGATACGATTGCACCTACTTAACCTACCCTTACAGAAAGTGGGATATAGCACCTTGCCACTACAACAAACCGTACATCTGCGAAAGAGACAAAGGTAGTGTTTAAATGCTTGTCCACGTAAGGTGTAGGTACCGTGAGGTGATGTCCCTATATTGTTGAACTGAATGCGCATTATTTCAAATTTAACGTTGAAGTTTTATACTTGTCATCAAATTTTAATAACTGCTACCCGTTCCGTACCTTGACCTCCCCTTCAAAAATGTACCCTAAACTTTCCACCTTCGTGAGACTGTATGTGGAGATTGTTGTTGCTGGGCACTGTCCTTGTAAAGTTCGATTTCTGTTTCCACGTCTCCATCGTCCTGTAGCATCCTGGACTAGGCTTTGCCAGGCCTTGTAGTGAAACTCTAAGTTAAAGTTTCGCAAGATAAACAGCAGGGGAGAAAACTGTCGCATATGTCTTTGTTTGTATAGTCTGCGTGGATGGCTTTGTGGGAGACAACTGTGACCAGGCCTGCCATTGCTACGGAGAGCCCTGCAAAGGGGGACAACCGTGCAAGTATGGGTGTGAGTCGGGGTGGACAGGTCCCAACTGCTACACACGTGAGTTGAGCGAGGGGTTGTCTTTATATCTGAATTTTTTGCACTTGAAAAAAATCCTCGTGTCTTACATTTTGAGATTATTATTATACATAGACTAAATCATCAACAACCATGGACCGGCATCCTCATATAACAAACAGGTTCACTTCTACAACATACACTCCTTCATACACAATATACACTCACTCATACACAAAGCAAATTACAGACACACATTATGTACGTTCATGGTCAGGACAGGGTCACAGTGAAGTCGTCGTTCTGAGAAGATGCGTCGTAAAGGTAATAAGAGAATAAGACTGATGCAAGCTGGCGGGAAATCCGTTTCATGTTGATGGGGCTTGGAAGAAGAAAGACTTCTGTCCATACGTATTGTCTTAGTCAGTAGGACTCGAAGAAGCTTGGTGTCAGAAGATGAGCGAGGAAGTGCGGACGTATAGATGGGAGGGAGTTCGGAGAGGTACTGAGGACCAACGCCAGTAAGTAAAGTGGAAAGTCTGTAGGCTATGTACACGGGTTGGTAAAAGGTTACCCCGATCAAGCAGTAAAATGTTACTTGAAATATTCCTACTTTGTGACACGTCCCAATTGCATGACAATGTCCAAATAATAAAGTGCAATATGAATACAATCAGTAGATATCATCTGAACGCAAAACAAGCACCGTAATGATAAAAAAAAGGTGTTTAGCAGGTAAATCCTGGTTATTTCTCCTTCCTATCAATGATTTGGTCTCTTTCTGTCCACAGATCCATTCTGTTGCTGTCAACATATGCTTTGATTTTTATTACGTCTGACGTTCAGGTGTGAAGAGGGCAGAGGTCATCTACTACTGCGTCAACAATACGGCGGAGGGTCGCTACGCGCTGGTGAGGATTAACCCTTTCGGACGCCAGTACCAGACGGTGCAGCTGACAGACGAGGCCGGCACCCCCCAGCCCTGGTGCAGCGGCTCCGAGATGTGGTACGACGACACCGGCGTCTACTCCGTCAAGATCCCCGTCACCCGGGGTAGCGAGTGGCAAGTGGGCTTTGTCTGCGGGGGCAATCGGGTACGTGTACACGGTGCGACAATCTCTCATAAAATCTACACGGCTATATATGTTAATATGCAACTACTCGAAAGAAAGTCAGACATGGAGCAAAACAAATAATTTCTGTGATGAACTTTTGTATTTTGATAGTCTGGGGTTGAAAGTCGTGTAATCGTGTGGTCTGTACACATCACTCTTTTTTCACTCCGTGTGTGTGGTGTGTGATCCGTGTTTTACGTTAAAGTTGTTGTCTGTGTAGACGGGAGGCAACTCCTACAAGTGGCTGTTGACTCTGCAAGAGAAAAAAGGAGTGTTGCTTCCCCTTGATCGCCGAGTGGAACTGTCCTGTGATTTTGATATAGCGGACAGCTTGGTTCAGACACCGTCACACAGTGTTGCCGTGTACGAAAATCACACACACACACATCCTCTCTCCATCCCTGCCAGCCTTTGTTAATGTAACTAAAAATTTCAAGAGATCAAGCCTCACATTTTCATGCCTTTCAGAAAAAGTTTAAATATAAAAAGTACTCTGTTAAAAAGTACATGAAAAATAACATTACATAGCATAATGTCCGGCAGCATTTTCCACTCTATGTATACTTTGTTATTAAACAGAGAAAGTGATCAGCCGAACAACGGCCTGCCTTCAGTGGAGAAACCTTTGAATTCTCGCGAGTTCGTGAGTCTGGCGGTGACCGACTCTTACTCGGGACAAACTCTCACAAGGGCGAGACTCGGCGCAAACGTGCAACTGCGCATGACACTCACCACCTCCCCGGGTAAGCAGTGAGGAGGAGATACTTGAGAGCAAGAGAGCTGATTAGCTACACGTCATAGTTTAATAGTAATATAGACATGCTAGTGAGTAAAAGAGGCTTTCCAGTCCCCTTGACCCTAGTCCCGGTATGGCCAGAAAAGTCAGCTAGTTCCGGTCAAAAAAAAAAAAAAAAAAAAAAAAATAGTAATCACAAGTAAGACAATCAGAAACTCTGTTTTCAGGTCTGAGGGCCCAGGGAGTGTCTCCGTACGACTGTGTCGCCAGTTCCGGAGATGGTCTCTACCAGCTCGTTCTGACTGACTCTGATGGGTGAGAAAAGATAACCAGTTTTTCGTTTGTACATACTTACTTTTTATTCAAAGTTTTGTTTTGAAAGTAAGACGTAAGAGGTGATCCGATGTTGGAAAGCTTAAGGGAGAGACTGACTGCTTATTGAAAAGCCATCGTCGCACAGAAATCGAGCGAACAATGACGATGCAGTACTATATGTACATTGATATAAACATTTGAAGGCAGTACATGTACTGATATACAAGTACTGCGTTAAAATACAATAAACACATTGCTTAATCTAATAATCTTATAAACTAAAGTGCAGAAAAATACAAAACTTGGACGCTGATTAAAACTGCTTTTATGCGTAGGTGTCCAGCAGGCGGGTCCACCGTCATCTCTGAACTCAGGGGACATAATGGCACGGTCAAATCCGATCCCTTCCAGTTGTTCGCCTTTGCCGGTCAGAACACTCTACAGATCGTCTGCTCCTTCCAGTTCTGCTTCACTCGGGGGGACGCGCTGTGCACTGATGTAAGCTAGTCAAGCAGCCAAAAATAACATGCTGGTGAATAAGTTAATGAATAAGCTTTAACTAAGCAATCATCAAATGTCACTCTGTCTTGGTTTCTCACAGTCAGGTGCCATAAGAATGACTTGTTCAATACAATTGTCTTGGTTTATTCTCGCCTGTAGGATTCGAGAAGATGGACGCGTCTTCATTAAGTTTTTATTGTTCTCGTGACAGCGATGCAATACCAGGAGAATGGCACGTCTTACCACCACTAATTACTGGGAGACCACCACTAATTACGGGGAAACCTACACTAATTACGGGGACATGACCACTTACGACTACTGGACCTCCACCTCGCCCTTGTACCGCAAGAAGCGAGAAGCCAACTCAACTGAGTTCGCCACCGCACAGGTCCAGATCATACCAGGTGACCTAAGCATTCTGATTGGTATTAAAAACACTTTAACAAAACTGTTTATGCCTACACAGGTCACTTGTGGATGTCACAGCTCCACAAGACAGTTTTTTTTATAAGCAAGTTCATCAAACAGCTGTTTAATACCTTCTCTTTGCATGTTTACCTAGAAATGTTTTTAATTAGAATTTTATTTGACAGAAATCTTTTACATATTAAACCCTGTAACATAACTTCATCTTTAATCAAATATTGAAAAAAAAACAGAAAATCTTTTAGGAATCTCGAAAGGAAAGTCGTCGATTAACTGAAGAATTTTAGGTATTTCCACGTTTTCAGTCATCTATCATGTTTCCTTAACTACACTGTTTTATTTTCATCTAAAAAGCGTGGAATTTTAAGTAAATTCTCTCCTCCTAAAAGAAAGTTATATTCAATATTCTTTCTGTCACCAGAATCCAGCAGCACGGACACCAAGCCCACACCCAGTATGGCGGCTACTAACACAGTGCATCAGGTTGTCTGGGCAACGCTTCTCTTCCTGCCTCTTCTTTGTGGTTTCAGAGTCTAGACTCTTGTTTCTTTTTTTTTTTTTCATATGTTCGTTTTTGACAGGTGAAACAGTAATCTTGTTTTTGAAGCGCTTTAGTCCTGTCTAGCATAAAAATTGCTTTGTAGGACAAGTTGCTGTGTTAAGCGACACCCTATCAGTTTGTATTAAGTTTGTATTAAGTAACTAGAAGTGTTTCCCGCAGGATACATCAAGAATTCGCCATGATTGTCTACTTCCTATTACTAACTCTCATCTGCACAGATAATGAATGAGATCCACACTCAAAATTAACAGCCCGTGTAGTAAGGCATAATGCTTACTTCTTTTTTTTTTCATGCCCGTATTATCTCAAAATGTGTCCAAGAAGATCATCATAAACATTCAGTCAAGCAACAAATGCTTAAGACATATATACAATGGACAAGATTATACACTTTAGTGATCCAACCTGATAGGATCCAGCAAGCCCTGCAGCAATGGAGGGTGCAACTTGAAAAAGCTATAGAACAAATGGAAATGGAAGACGCCACCGACAGCAGAATCTGAAATAAAACTTGCTGACATGTCACTGCGATGTAGGTAGTGGGTAGGTTCTGTTGTAAAATACGATGGTTTGGTGTTTGGACTTGAAACCTCAGGACACAGATTCACGCCAAATGAATAGTTCTGTGCAGCACATTGACAGCAGCAGCTGCAGCACCTGCATCAGCACAACAATGGCTGTGACCTGAGAACTTGACTCTGAGTGAGCTCTTGGTAACCACCAACTTTTCTTTGAACACCCATTCGTATCATTGTCAGATGATGTCACCTAAATCTCAATAAACTTTCTAGACACAAACACAGTCTGGAGTCGATGGACGATGTGAACTGTTGACTGTGGTTGGGTAGAAAGAAGCTGGCAACTCCCAGATACTATGTCACTGAACTACTTTTAAACAAAAGTGCACCTACATCATCCCTATCTTTACATTAAAAAGTGACAAAAAAGGATCCAATGTCAAGTCTTCAAATTGTAATGGTGGGCACATATACCACAGTCCAGTCTGACAGCAAATATTCCTCCCTCTTCTTTGCGGCTTTAGTTTCTAAACTTTTGTCTGTTGCTTTCTTCTTTTTTAAGTTCATTTTTTACAAGTGAAACACCGTCTACTGTTGTTTTGTAAGCACTTTCAACCTTATGTATATATGTAGAGAGAGAGAGAGAAAAGACACTGCAGTCGGAAAGCGGTTTGGTGGTGATGATTGGAGGTAGGGGGTTGTCGATGAAATTCCGTACAATCACATTGTTGACAGTACATTTTGTTGGATTCCCTTCTACATTTTATAATCATTTGTGTAAATTTTTGAATTTTTTTTTTACAATACTAAAAATTCTTATAAATAATTTTTCTGATAAACGCAATACGTTAATAAATAAAATTTATTTTTAACATTTTTTGGGGTCTGTGCGGAAAGGAAACAGATGGAGAGAAGGAGAAATTAATGATGGAGAGATTCTCGTGCTTATGTGACATGTGTAAAACAACTCCACGTGCAAAATAATTATAACGAAACGTGTTACTATTATATACTAAATATATCAATATCAGGGTTGTACAATGTCCAGCAGGTGGATCCACCGTCATATCTGAACTCAGGGGACATAATTGCAATGACTTGTGGCACCAGTGGGAGAACCGGGACCATACGTTAGTGTGCTTGCGTGAGCGCATGTACGCCTGTGTCTGTAAACATTCAAGTTTGCTGTTCCAGTGACATAATATGAAATGTCACTGCGGTTGGTCACGTATGCCACTGATAATAAAGCCCCTCAGTTCCGCTGATTGATTCCCTGTAAACAATTTGCCATTCACCACACGCTGTACCTCTGACCCCCATGTTACATTAGCGAGCAACAAGAGCACACAAACCCACCTACACTAGAAGGTACCTGCATGACTTTACATGCACCTGGTGGAAATAAAATAATTTACTTTTTATGAAAAGGCGATGGGGGTGTTAGAGTGATCTCCCTTCCATGCGTTTTGAGATTCGAAGAAGTCTTATTGTACACACACAATGAGGGGCTGGTCTGCCCTCGAGCTGTACTCCATTCATGTAAATCTCTGTGTTGCAGTTGCCACTGGTGTTAACCCTGACCTAACACTCTTCCTGACGGTTAGAAACGTCTTCTTGCATTATTCAGTAATGGCTGTCCTGGTTATTTACTGTACGGTGTTGGTCAACACACAAACAAGAGCTCATCAAAAGAAGTTCAATATATGCTCGCGAAGGAACACATGCACATGTGCATCTGTACTCGGACATGGGGAATATCACAAGCAAGCACATGCACGTGAAAGCAAAACACACGCACATTCTCATGCGCCTGACTGTGTTTACGGGCAGATATTAAATATTTTAAATGCATGCGAGAACTCACAGCAATTTATATTCAAGCGAAAGGTCGGTCAGATAGACTGAAGGACAGATCGACAGGGAGGTAGGCAGGTAGAAGAGGTTTGAAATATTCCCATAGCTAGAAGTTATTTTTAAACCTTATTTTAACCACACGACAGTAGGTATAGAGTCCGTGGACCGTTCACACGTCGTTGACACAAAGTGAATGGGGTGTGGCCTTTCTGAGCAAACTAAAGTGGAAGTGTTTTCTTCTCCGAAAATGAGACCAGAGGTGGGTGTGTGTGGTAAGGTACCGAGGTTTGCACCTGCAAAATGATTTCCACCTTTTACAAGCGGGAATACATGAGACAAATAACAATGTAGAGTTTTGGACATACCCTTCCTGTCGCCATAGGCACTTTGGTCATGGAAGTGAAAAGGACAGAAAAATACTGAGCGATTAGAAAGTGCGTGTGTGTGTGTGTGTGCACGCGTGGATGAATGCCTGTAAGTATGATTTTATACTTGCACGATTGTATGTGAGCAGGTGAGGACCAGTATGTTGTCATGGATGTCACTACAAATGCGTAGTACCACCTGAAGACCATATTAAATGTTTGACGGTTTTACAGGTATCCCTAGATATTAGCAAAGTATTTACAAGCTGTAAATTACATCGTCTTAAGTGCAACCGTTTTATTAATTATCAAGTCGCAATCTTCGCGCCCTCCGATAGCTATCGAGAAGCTCAGAAGTCCACCCGAGTGAGTGAATGATGTCCGTTGTCTTCCAGACCGTCAGCCATTGTTGCTGTTAGGTTGTGGTTTGATAACACTTCACCTGTGAGTCTTCTAATTTTGCCTGTGAGTCAATAATAAATGTTTCAGTGAGAAAGGATTAAATCTTGAAGCGATTGACATACCAACATTTTTATAAATTTGAACAAAGAAGCAAAACACAGGTAAACGAGGTTACCCCACAAATATTAAAATTATATTTAGCTGTAGCGATCGAGTTCGCTTTCTACGTAGATGTCAGGTGGTTCTTCATAAAACAGAATGCTCCAATCTTTTACTAATTAGGTTGATCGCTACATCATTTTTCTGCGATACGGTAGGTGTACAAAATGCTACCCGAAAAGGGTTGTTATACATATTTGGACTCGAAACACAAATACTTAAGACTTCAGCAGTTCTTTGGGAATCTTACAACACCCTGCTTTAACAATATAATAGAATTATCTTACTTTTGACAAATAAAACGTCTCATTGACCACACCCTGCGCATATTGACTTTTTTCAATCACAAATCAAAGTGCTAATTATTGAATGGTAACGTAGCCTAAAGAATCAAAATTGTCATCTTAGTTAAATTAAGTATGATTAAAACGGGTTTTTAAAAGAAGTCAAGACCTCAACTTCTGCGACATCACAAACGAAGGCAACTGATTAGTCAACGTCTCCTTAATGTGTACTCACACATCTGGTATTCTTTTTCGCCTTCACTGGTGTCAGAAGTTATGATTTAAGTCAATTCTGTTTTTAATAAAAGAAAACTTTTAAAAAACTAATTTCTACTACTAATGTTTGTATAAAAAAACCCAACTTACATAATCTGTATGTAGGGCTGTGACAACAAATGAATGGCTGTTGAATGATTTGTTTCAATCAATTTAGCGCAAGCTTTTATTTTTGACTCAGGTTCGTCTTTAATTGAGGTTGAAAGTGTGTCTTAATGACTAAGCCAACAGGTACTGTAACTTGTGTGACAGCTAGATAGATATACGATACCAGGCTTTATTTTTCTTTACCTGCGCACCTATGCGTGAAGACGTACCTCGCAGAAGCTTATGACGACATGAAGGGAGCAAAAGCCTTTTCAGTTTCATACTCACAGTCTTTTGAATTCATTGGCTTCTTCGTGTAGAAGGAAAAAAGAGAAGTTTGCGCTGGCTGTGCAAAAAAAAAAAAAAAAAAAAAAAAAATCAACAGGTCACACGTGATTTCACGTCAGCACAATTAATTTTAAAAAAGTTTTCCTATTGGCTAATGTAGTCACGTGATCTGCGTGTATAAAGGTGACTGAACAAGGGCCAGGCCCGTTAGACAGCCGAGAGGTGTGCGGATGACAATGACTGTCCAAGTCTGGCTCCCACTGGTTCTCCTGGTGCTGGCGGCACAGGACGCGGTCCTGGCACAAACATTCGACACTAACGCCACCTACCAGGTTGCTGTGAATTTCTCCCAAGGCATTGTGGGTAAGTCTGTAACATATTTTTCACACTCGATAGTTTATTCATCGTAGACATTAAGTACAGGGGAACAAGCCAGTGGAGACTACGTGGTTAAAGTAAATCTTATATAAACAAGTAGGTGGAGATTACTCCATTGACTTAAATGTAAGAGACATAGCGGACTGCGATACAAATTTAGTTAAAACAATTTAGTTGCTTAGTGTTTTTTGCATTAAGTAAATATTCTAATGTAGTATGATACGAGACTATCTACACTTAAGAACTCAAAGAATGTGGTTTTGCAAACGAATAAATTAGCAAAATAATGCGCGTGGCTTGATAATTGGTTCGCTGGTTAGATTCACTGGTTAGGTGAAAACGAAAAGGGCTCATTCTTCTCAGTAATTCACAATTTTTATTTATGATTATTTATGATTTAAATGATTTTATAGTCTATATCAGTGATGCCCAACCTTTTTCGGCCTGCGGGTCATATCCATTTCGGACAGCCGTGTCGCGGGCCACTTCACCGCAAAAATACAAAACAAAAATAGAGCAGATACCATTTTTATTAGAACCAAGTTGTACTTACCATTAATTATGTAGTAATTAGTGGGATATTTGAAGTTGTTTTCCCGAAACCAACTTCTGAATGTCCGGCTGCATGAAGAGACACCAAGTAGGAGCACTGAATCGAAATGTTCGTCCATCGAAAAAAAGATTGAGAGACGCCCCTACGTAGGGATAAATACTTCTTCTTCCCTTTTTTCATTTTTTTCGGTTTTTTATTACTAACATGCCGATTTCCTGCACTGTGGGCAGAAGTTTCGCGGGCCGAATATGGCCCGCGGGCCGTAGGTTGGGCATCCCTGGTCTATATGATTGGGGTACAGTGCATGCGGTACTGGTCAACTATTTCTTCGCTGGCATAGAGCAGAAGATAATCACAGGTTAAGACTTTGGTTGTTGGTTGTTGATTAGCAGTCCACCTTCCCCACCGAGATAAGTGCAACCAGCGGACGGTGACACGGAAAAGCACTTTTAAATTCCAGACATCAGAACAAAGTTTGTATTGCCCATGTACAGCAAAGAACAGATGCCATTCAGTTTTAGGGAGCAGCTGCAAGAGCTCGGCATTGTTGATGACCAGATAATTCCAAAGCGGATGAGAAAGATGAACCTCGTTGTCAGGACGCAAATATAACCTTGTGATATAGCTTTAGATTTTTCTATACTTGTACATCATTTAAATGTATATTAATCATGACACTGAATAGAGAGATTTTTTTTCAGCCAGTGGAATCTACGTGTGCGATGATGTGGTGTCGCCCCGATATACGTGTCCCAACACCAGCTGGACCCTGCTCCCTGCTTCTGACGGGCCGATGTGTCTTCAGCTGGTGGACATTTTGGAGACCTTTGACAATGCAAATCAGTCTTGCGGAAACATGGGGGGTCAACTGCTGACTATCATGTCAGAAGCACGCCAGAGAGCTGTCGAGAGTGAGTAGTCGTCAGCAAGTCCTCAGGTAGAAGTAATATCTGAGGTCCTAATGTTCTATTTGATATGTCCTTTCGATTCAATAAGGCCAGCATTCTACCATGCAGGGCAGCAAACATTCTGCTTCCGGAGCCAGACTCACTTACTGTGTCGCTACTAGGCTTGGTGATGGTAATGGTGATGGTGGTAGGGCTCTGTGTGTGTGTGTGTTCAAACATTCGTGTGCAAGGTCTAGGCTTGGTAACAACTGACCTGGACCAAAACACATACTTGCAACTTACATGTGATTTGCTTGTTTATTCAGGTTTCATACCATTTCGATACGCCGGGGAGCTATGGATTGGCCTCAGGAGAGATACTAATTACTACTATGCATTTAAGTGGCTAGGGACGGCGCAATATCCCTCAGTAAGTTTTTGGCTTTCCTGTGGTAACTTGCACAGTGACTGGTCTGCACAATTAAACATAGGTGTAGCTCAGCCACTCGACTGCTCTTTGCCGTACTCGTACTCGAACTTATAATCAATACAGGTGTTGACAGTGAGTGAGTGACTGGGTGAGTGAGTGAGTGAGTTGGCGAGCGAATAACTCTTGTTTTTCTGCCCACAGTACATTAACAGCGATGACTACAACTACTACGTCAACCATTGTTGTGGACTCGACTGTACCATCTTAACGTATCCATACCGGAAGTGGGTTATGGCGAATTGCTTCGACACCAGACCGTACATTTGTGAGAGAGAAAAAGGTAGAAATTAACTGAGTTCTACATATAAAGCTATGATGCACCATCACTTACATAAAAAAAAGTGCAGATTACTGGACAGATTTTGGCGTTTAATTATTGTTATCATTTAAAAAATTTTCTAATACTGGCCTAAAGGTCACAAAGGTTTGTGGCTTCTGTGTTAGCTACCGCCTCTACAGCCCATTGAAACATTCTCATCGCAATTACCGCACTCAGGCATTGACAAAGTGAACAAATCTTTCTTGTACTCAGCTCTGCATAGTCTTTAGAAAAAAAATTTCAACTGGTATAGACTTTCAAGTAAAATTTGCACAAGATTCCCTACACAACCACGGGGAGACAACTGTCATATTTACCTTCGATATTTACTTGTCTACAGTGTGCGCTGATGGCTTTGTGGGAGACAACTGTGACCAGGTCTGCCATTGCTATGGAGAACCTTGCAAAGGGGGACAACCGTGCAAGTATGGGTGTGAGTCGGGGTGGACAGGTCCCAACTGCTACACACGTGAGTTGACAGAGGTGGATTGTCTCCTTTCCTGAACTTCTTTGCACTTAGACAACTTCATGAGTGCAACCGATTTAGAATGTTAGCGAGGACATAGAAGGGAGAGTAAAATCTTGGATTTTTCTGTACAGCTAGCTGCAAGATTTCTTTCCACCTGTTAGTATGAGTGTCACTCCTCTCTTCATTCATTCTTAGGTTTTACCGGTCTGTCCATGTCTCAATCTGTGTGTGTGTGTGCACTTGGGTGGGTATAAGGGTGCTGCCATAGAGTAGTCAAATATTACTAAACATGCTTTGCTTATATCGTACAAAACATGAAGAGTAATTATAGCATCAGACACTCAAACACGTATTGGCAGGTAAAGCCTGGCTGCTGTAAAGACACAATAAACACGGTTATTTTCCTTCCTGTAAACAGTTCTGACCATCACATGCTCTTCGCATATCTTTTCTGCCACCTTCAATATACCATTGGATTTATTTTATAAATTCCATCTAACCTTCAGGCGTGAAGAGGGCAGAGGTCATCTACTACTGCGTCAACAACACGGCGGAGGGTCGCTACGCGCTGGTGAGGATTAACCCTTTCGGACGCCAGTACGAGACGGTGCAGCTGACAGACGAGGCCGGCACCCCCCAGCCCTGGTGCAGCGGCTCCGAGATGTGGTACGACGACACCGGCGTCTACTCCGTCAAGATCCCCGTCACCCTGGGTAACGAGTGGCAAGTGGGCTTTGTCTGCGGGGGCAACCGGGTACGTGTACACGGTGCGACAATATCTCGTACAAATTTTCAGTCCTCATCGGGTAGCATGTGATTTCAAAGAAATCAAACCAAATCAAAACAACAAACCACTCAACCAACGAACCAAAGAAAAAAGTAAACGAGTCAAGCATAATCGAATAAAGGAGCGATCGAACGCTTCTACTAACTTCCTGGAGTTTGCTCGGATGACCTCCATGACCATATTTTTACCATATTGTCATAAACAATAGTGTGTGTGTTACATGAGCTTCTTTGTCCATCTAGACAGGAGTAAACTCCTACAAGTGGCTGTTGACCCTACAAGAGAAGAAAGGAGTAATGCTTCTCCTTGACCGCAGGGTGGAGCTGTCATGTGACTTTGATAGAGCGGACAACATGGTTCGGACACAGTCACAGAACGTTGCCGTGTATGAAAACCAGAGTTACTGTTTCTACTCTCTCTTTTTATTTCTTGCTGTCTGCTAATGCAAATTTAAATTTCATATTATTTATACTTATATTTATATATTTGACGTTTCAGAATTCTCTTAAATATAAAATCTAATTCACACAATAAACTAAAAATAAGATGTTTAAGATACACACATGAAGTTTTGTAGAAGAAGTACTTTCTAGTTGGAACCTTGAAAGCAACGTTCATACTATTTGTATTCTTTGTTTTATGACAGAGAAAGTGATCAACCAAACAACGGCCTGCCTTCAGTGGAAAAACCCTTGAATTCTCGCGAGTTCGTGAACCTGATGGTGACTGACTCCTTCACGGGACAAACTCTCACAAGAGCAAAACTCGGCGCCAACGTGCAACTGCGCATGACACTCACCACCTCCCCCGGTAATGAGGAATGATTAGTAGATAAGCGAGAAAATTAATTAGTTACACATCATATGGCCACATAAAGAGTATTAGTTAAAACGATGGGCTAATGAGAGGCTGAAAGATCATCATCATCATCATAATCTCCGTCGTCGTCGTCGTCGTCATCGTCGTCGATTCCAATCTATCGATCGAATTGATGATCAGTTCGGGTTGACAAGGACAGATCAGCCTCAAGCCGGTTAAAAGAGTAAATCATCTTCATCATAAGAGAGACAATCAGACCATTGTGTTTACAGGTCTGAGGGCCCAGGGAGTGTCTCCGTACGACTGTGTCGCCAGTTCCGGCGATAGTCTCTATCAGATCGTTCTGACTGACTCTGATGGGTGAGAGAAGATAACTATTTAATTTTTGAGCTTTATGTAAATCTCTTTTTCTATTCAAAGAAAGTATGATTTGTTCCAGCTAACACTTAAAATAAAGAGGAAAGATAAGAAAAATTATATGAAGTAATGGTGTTGAATTTGTGGAGCAGCTTTGATTCCCAGACGCAAGCTTATACAGTAAACACATTTTCAAAGTAAACAAACAGATAGGGATCTTTGTTTTCATGTGTAGTTGTCCAGCAGGCGGGTCCACTGTCATCTCTGAACTAAGAGGACATAATGGCACGGTCAAATCCGATCCCTTCCAGTTGTTCGCCTTTGCCGGTCAGAACACTCTACAGATCGTCTGCTCCTTCCAGTTCTGCTTCACTCGGGAGGACGTGCTGTGCACTGATGTAAGCTAGTCACGTAGCGAAACAAAACAAAACAAACAAAACAACACAAAACACAAAACAAAACAAAACAAAACAAAACAAAACAAAACTTTGGTTTATGACTGTTGTATTATGTAAGATGGACGCGTTTTCATTGCGCTTTTCGTGTTCTCGTCACAGAGATGCAATACGAGGAGAATGGCACGTCTGACCACCCCTAGTTACTGGGACACCACCACCTACGACTACTGGTCCTCCACCTATCCCTTGAACCGCAAGAAGCGAGAAGCCAACTCAACTGAGTTCGCCACCGCACAGGTCGAGATCATAACAGGTGAGTCTGTAATCTGTTCATTATTTAAAACATTTCAACAAACCAAAAGATTTTACCATCTCTTTGTAAATGTGTCACAGCTTCAGAAGACAATTCTCATAAGAAACTTAAAATACCTGCATGTCACGGCACGCATGGCTCATTCAGCACACACCCGACAATTGCACGTTCTTTCAACAACAAAACAAGATGATTTCCTGAGGTACCATAATAAGATTCACTACCAGTCACTTTTTCAATATATCTATGTCCCCAGAATATACCAGCACGGACACAAAGCAGACTGCCAGCATGGCGGCTACAAACACAGTTGGTCCCATTACCTTGGCAATGCTTCTGATCCTGGCAACGCAAAATCATCAATAGACAGCTTCAAAGTATTTTCAGCGATGTGAACTTTCTTCTTTAGAGTATATTCAGCCAGTAGGTAATGTTCATGACACTGCCTGACTATAGGAATATTTTGGAATATTTATCCACAATATGACATTGTTTTATTTTTAGCGCATATAGTCTGACTACTTATATCGTCTGTGTATATCGAATATAAATAATATATATAAAGAATACGAAGAGTTGACTACATATGTCTCTTTTGTATAATTGACCTACAAACAGAATTAATTGTCTTTTTTATAAGTATAGTGCGTAGAAAAATGTTGCTTATTTCTTATTCTTGTTGTGTATTGTGTTTATGTGTATCAAATATTTTCTTAGATACAGTCAAACGCTTTTTTAAAAAATATCTGCATTAATGCATTTAACAGATTGAATATAACTCGATAATAAAAATAATTAATAAATCAGAAAAGGCAAGCAAAGAATGTTTTAAGGAGAGTGGATAGAAAAGTTATGAATAACAAAACTATTGACGACTCATTTTTGTTTACTACCTGTTCTAAATCATTTTTAGACAACATATTTAAAACTGTAAAAATTTTAAATCCTAATGTGATTATTGAAGCATTCATTTACTGAATAAAATAAAGGGTTTCACGTTGTTGTGGCGTAGGTTCAGTGTGGCAAGGAGAGAGAGAGGAGGAGGGAGATAGGACTGAGAGAAAGATGGAACAAGATTTGCATGCTTGTGTGACAAAATCTCAAACTGAATAGGTTACACACGTGTGTTGAAACACTTAGATGAGCAGCCGGACAAGCGAACCACACAAACCAAACGACCGACACACAAATATGAAGGCGAACAGAGATGTAGAACTAAGATCGAAGCAAGTATTTATTTATTTATTTATTTATTTATTTATTTATTACAATGGTTTGTCAGTCGTTGGGAGTGTGGATTACAACACTGCGACGCTCTGTGACCCTGAATGTCAAGGGCATGTCGTACGAGTGATGAACTGATGATGACGACGATGACGACGACGAGAGCGTGCGTGCCAGTACAGTTTGAAATAAGAGAAGCTGGTAAAGCAGTCAGATTGTAGTGAGTTGTGGTGGGTCTTGTATGAATGGGAGCTTGCGTCTGACGTCTTGTGTGCGTCATTTGCTCCACGTCACTTGAAGCAGAAAATGACGTCATATTAATGACGAAAACACTTGCTCTCAAAATGGCCGAGTGAGCGGGAAAAACAACGGTCTTGTCCGCCATCTTCTCTATAACTCTCACAGTGACATTCCTCTGAACTTGTGCCTCTTCGACTCGATTCACTTACAGATCTCTTCATCGTCATCGTCATCTGCGGGGCTCGTCTAGCGTTGTGTGGTGTTGTGAGTGTAATACGTCATGCGTATGCAAGGTAAGTGTACGTTCGTTCTGTTACACAGATCCTGAACAAAATAACTGGGTTTAGAGGGTCTTGCAGTTACCAGTTGTAGGTGAATACCGAAGCGATGAGAGGATAAATATATGCGCATTTGTGTTGGAGACTTTGTAAATAAAAACATGCTTGCATGACGCACATGCACTTACACACATTCTGGACTGTGTGCACAGGCAAGCATCGCAAACACATAAACTTATGAACGCGGGTACACACACACACACACTCGTAAACAGCTATCCATATCAAAGCAAACGTTCAGTCAGACAGATAGAAGTAAGTTGTAAATGTTCCCGTAACTAAAAAATATATCTCAAAGACTTTTTTAACGCATGAGAGCAGGTATTCAGCCCCTGGAGCATTACCATGGGGTCAGGCAGTGTGTTTGAAGCAGACCCAGGTTTCTGGGGTCTGGTCTCAAAAGAGACTGCAGTGTGTGGGTAGGTGATTGAGGGTGTGACGTGACTGGGAAATGTTTTCCACGTTATTCAAGCAGGAATGAATAATAAAAAATAAAAAATAAAAAATAAAATGAAAGCGTAGCTTTTCAGACGTGTCCTTTCTATTCCTGCTGCTTTGATCATTGGGATAAAGGGATTGAAATACCGCGAAACTATACACATGTGGTTATATACGTGTTCGTGTTTGTAGTTGTGTTCGTGTTCGTGTGTGTCTGTCTGCGTGTGTGTGTGAGTGCGTTGCACAAAATGACTTCAGGATTGCATGTGGGAGAGCTGGGACCGCAATTTAATATATACTTACGCGCATGTATGTATGCGTCTGTCTGTCAACATGAAAATCCTTGTCTTGTACTTGTGTATATATATACGTTTGTATACCTTAGTATTTGTGTGTGTGCGTTCGTATGCGTGTGTGTATTAGGGAGGGGCTTTAGTACTTTAAGAAGTATATACATAATAGGTTTCTCCTACTCTAAACGGTAACAAAGAAACACCTGGCAAGCCTTTGTTTACAGTCTGGTGATCGTTCGAAGCTAAACAATCTTGTCTGTATGTTTGTAATATGATTATCAATTTGTAAGGAACCGCATAAAGTCATTTGCAAAAGACTTGTTAAAACACGAAAATGTACTGTAGTGGAAGTCAAGAAATGTCATTGTCACCAGCAAGAAGCCGCAAGCTTCACCTACATTTGTACATCAACATTCTATTTAAAAGTGTCTGCCAGTGACACAGTATCAAATGTCATCACGGGGGGTCTCGCAAACCGCTGATGAAAATACTCTTCAGTTCAGCTGCTTGATTTCGCGTTATTCATACTGTGGCCCTGACCCCTGTAGTACACTGGCAAGCCACAGGTGCACACAAACCCACAAACACAAGCTCGCACCTTGTCTGCTCACCTGGAAATTAACTGACCTACTTCTTATGAAAAGGGGTGGGGGCATGAGAGTCCTCTCCCTTCCAGGTGTCTCTATTGCCTTGGCCTTGCCCTGTCTTCAATCCAGGGACGTTTCTGAGAAAAGTCGCGTCGTTGAGTGAATCGGTTGGGTCTGTAAATGCAACGAACCGTGCAAAGTTGTTGTCAGACGCCATGGTAATTCTCTTGACCTTGTGGGTTACTTACTTTCCATATCACCATGCTCTCCATTTTACTGGACAGTCTTTTCTATTTCATGTACGCAATTTCCACTTGGCTTATTCAGCTCAATCGTTATTAATCCAACTTTGAGGGCAATAATCAGTCGTATTTGCACACGCATATAACCACATAATATATTTATAGATACAGGTGATACACACAGACATCAGTGCAGACGTAGCCATTCACAGATATGAATATAAGGAGATATACACAAATATACTTAGACAATAAACAATTATATTTATTGAAAAGAACTAATGTTCAGTCGCGGGCATGTTCCCACGTCCTTCGTAATCTTGGTATAGGGGGTCGGGGCAGGGTGTGATGGATGGGCCTGGAGTTTCAATGGCGTAGCTGTCATGATTTATTGAAGTACACACGCAAAAAAACAAACAAAGCGTAGGGAGGACAGAAGTTGGTCTTGCGAAAGGTATGTCAGATTGAGTTGCAGGTGACTGATGGTCTCACACAGCAAAAATTACTGCGTCTTTCTTTCTCCATGCGTGCGTGTCTGGCCAGTCAGTCAGCATAGTGAGGCATTACAATAGTTTCGCGGGTTAAATTTGAGAAGTATGCAACGAAGAATCAAATCCCAAGCAAAATAAGTTTTTAAGGTCTGTTAATTACCTTATCCCGGTAAAAGGAAACCCAAGCCACACACGCACTCACAAACAGCAATTCAGATTCAAAGGGAGGTAGACATTCTGTAAAGAAGGACGTCCTCTTGTTCTGACAACACCCAAGCTGAGCTGTTCAAGAAGAATGAGGCCAAAACAGCAAAGGTCCTTACTGGCTAATTTGTGTCAAAGAATCTATAAAAGCAAAGAATGGCAAAAGATAAAAGCAATTACTACTCATACTCATTCCAAAGAAAAAAGGTTGATCAGCTCGTTTCGGGGGATTGCCATCGTACCAATGTCGCTTGAAAAGCACAGGGTGGCTTCCCACTCCCCTTTACAGAAAGGCTTCACGCATGATGTTCTCCAGTGCTGGGTGGCGAGGTGTCCTAGTTGTTTGTTTTACGGTGTTGATAAGTAAATGTGTGCGTTCGCAAGGACACGTGCACGCACGCACTGTCTGACATGGGAAACATCACAAGCAGGCGCATACATGTGGATAAAAAGACTACACACACACAAACTCACATAAACTGGACTGAGTGCAGGTATTTGAGACTTATAAACACAAGCGCGCAAACACAAACCACACACACATACACACACACACACACACACACACACATACATATTCACTCACAATGGTCGATCAGACAGACAGACAGAAGGTCTGAAATGTTCCGATGACTAGAAGCTTTTTTTTAAAATAACATTGTTAACGCATGAGAGCAGGCATTCAGTCCATGAAAGTCACATGTCGTCCATAGAAATGGGGTGTGACGAGAGTTTTTGAACAGACCAGGGTGTATAACTTTTAGGGCTGTAGAGATGTACTGTTGGCTTTGCAGTTGCGAAACAAGTTCCTCTTTTTACAAGCAGGAATAAATTAAACAAATAACAGTGTCGAGTTCAAGACATGTTCTTCCTGTCGCTGGTGACGCACAAATCATGGAAACGGAAGGGACTGATATATAATTAAACAATTAATATGCGTGTGTGTGTGCGTATTCTTTTGTTTACACTTTATCAAGTGGTATAAAGTGTAACTGATAGGCTTTTATTTTAAGTCAAACTAATATGCTTAGTTTAATATACGAGTTATCAAATATGAGAAGTCCTAGAACAATTCTGTCCCCCAAGATGCAAAATTTGATCATTGCAATTCTCATCAGGTTTTCGTAAAAAAAAAAGTCATGAGAAAAGAAGGCCAATGAATTGTCGTCGTCTCCTCATGCTATATTCACAGATATGATATTGACTTAGCCTTTAATGGAGACTTATTTAAGTCGTCACAGATTTTGAGTACTACACATTCAGCTTTGATACCAGGTTTTATTATCTTTACCTGCGCCTGAAAGCTTACCTGTCACTGGTGCCACAAAGGGTGGAAAATGATTTTGAGTTTTAAGCTCGCAACCTTTTACACTCCTTGGCTTCGTGCAGAAGCAAAGTGGACACCATCTTGGCTGTACAAAGACAAATCAGAAGCAGGCCATAAGTGGTTTGGCGTCATAAGAAATTAACATAAACAAGCTTCCTATTGGCGAATTTTATCACGTGACCTACGTTTATAAATGAGGTGATTCGTCAAGAACAAAACACTCAACGGTAGGCAACGAAGAGTTGTGGAGATGACAATGGCTGTCAGAGCATGGGTTACTCTACTTCTTCTGTTGCTGGCGGCACAGGACACGGTCCATGCACAAACATTCGACTCTAACTCCACTTACCAGACTGCAGTAAACTTTTCTGCTGGCATTGTGGGTAAGTCCTATGTCTTTGGAAACAAATATTTCACAGTTCGTCGAACACAGTTGGTGCAGGTGAACAGGCATGTAGAGACTTCATGATTAAGAAAGACACAGCAGTTCTGAATCCTAGTTAGGGTAAAACAATTCAATTGCAGCGTATTTATCCCATAAAGTAACTATTTTAATCATCCTGCGTTTATTGTTTATCATTCGAAATGCCTGTTTTTGTTTTTGTTTTTTTTTTACAATGTTTAGTATGCTACGTGTTTTTCTCCCGCTGAGAAGTATAAATGGCCTGATAGTCTTTTCTGAAATAATGCTCATTTGCAGTCGGATCCATGGTAAATAGTGCTCGTGGATTGATGTGGTTGGAATAACTTAGTGGTAGGTGATGGGAAGGGTACTCATGTGATTTCCAACCGAGGTTAAAGGGGATTGATTAAGGGCATATTCTCATATAGCCTAGAGCAGTGATGCCCAACCTTTTTCGGCCTGCGGGCCATATCGAAGCGAAGCATCATAACTCGACGTCTGGCAGGTCCCTCCAGCGAGCTCAAGATGTAACCACGAGCCGCATTCTGACACATCGGGTTTAGGGCGAGAGCTAACTCGACCTCTGTTTCAATCTCGTCGACACTCGTTGGTCCACCGGCAAACTACTGAAAGCGGACTAACTAGTATGCTCGTAGAGCCTCTGCCCACCCAACGGATAGCATCATGGTCCTCTCTATGTACTAATCTTCTGTCGTGGGCTTCTGCCCGTGATGAACAAATGTTTCTTTTTGTTAAGCAGTGCTTTTAGGCCCTTGGTCACCCAAGGTTTGTTGTTAGGATAAACATACACTGCTTTGATGGACTGGTGCAATCAACACTATTTTACTCCTCACTTTTACTTCTAACTGTGTGTTAAATGTCTGTATGGGTATGTGAGCAAAGACAAATTTCTGTCCTCCTGGGCAGACAATAAAGTCTGTTTTGATTTTTGATTTTTTGATTTTTTGATCCATTTCGGACAGCCGTGCCGCGGGCCACTTCACCGCAAAAATACAAAAAGGAAAAAAAATAGAGCAGATACCATTATTTATTAGAAACAAGTTGTACTTACCATTAATTATGTAGTAATTAGTGGGATATTTGAAGTTGTTTTACCGAAACCAACTTCTGAATGTCCGGCCTCATCATAGAGACACCAAGTCGGAGCACTGAATCGAAATGTTCCTCCATCGAAAAAAAGATTGAGAGACGCCCCTACGTGGGGATAAATACTTCTTCTTCCCTTTTTTCGTTTTTTTACGTCTTTTTTTATTACTAACATGCCGATTTCCTGCACTGTGGGCAGAAGTTTCGCGGGCCGGATGGCACCGCGTCGCGGGCCGGATATGGCCCGCGGGCCGTAGGTTGTGCATCCCTGGCCTAGAGGATCTAAGTACAGTTCAGGTGGAGATGGTCAACCGTTTCTACGCTGACGTAGAGTGAATGATCAAGAGTTTCAAACAGGCGAAAGGTATGGTTAGTTGGCTGTTGATTAGCAGTCCTCCTCCTCCAACTCAAACTTAAGAGATTGATGTGACCAGCAAGGTGGTGATGCAAAGACAAGGTGACCCAGACGAGAGTGGTCAAAGTCCAGATAACAGGAAGAATGTGTATTGTACTCTGTATAGCAAAATCAATCACCAATAACTTGCACAGATTAGCTGCAAACAGCTGGTAGTGTCGTTGATAAGGTGATTCCAGGCCAGATGAGGAAGATGAGACCCGCTCTCTGGTGTGTCCTGTTTCTTTTCTTTAATACAAGTGCCAAATGATCTTCCAGTTGACTCTGAAGACACTGGTTCTGTCCTTAAGGCAACTGTATCTCTAATACATTCGGGACAATGGCGGAGTACTCCTCTTTGTGTTTCTTTTGTCTCCAACGTAGTTTTTCCGATTTTTGTAAAAGAGAGGCTGTGTCCATCAGAGCAGATGTTGTCGCTGAGATGACTTTCTCAATAAAAATTGCTGAATTTTCTTTTCAGTTTTACACCCAGACTTTAATAAACTAGATCTGATTTTAACACTTTTAAAACTAAGCTGGGAAGTTTTTCTTCAATGTTTCCATAAAAATTATTATTTCTACTTATCTCTCTAGTGCAGGGGTGGGCAATTAATTTTCCCAAGGGGCCGGATGAGAAACTGGGATGTTTCTAGAGGGCCGGATGAGAAACTGGGATGGTTCTAGAGGGCCGGACTAATATAGTTAACTCAGTTTTACCCAATACTGTATATACAGGTAGTCCTCGGGTTACGACGGTCTCGAGTTACGTCGTTTCGTGGTTACGACGATCATTCCGACTTACGAGGTCAGTGCATCAAAGAAAAGGAAGGCCATCACCATGGAGGTGAAAGTGGATATCATAAGGCAATCTGAGAAGGGGGAAACAGCAACAGAAATTGGCAGGTCATTAGGACTTACTCGCTCGACTGTAGCTTCGATTATCAAGATAAAGATCGCATCTTTGAACACGTGACAGGATCTGCTCCTATGACAGCGACAGTGATAACAAAGCGTAGTGTACTGCACAATATTTTACTGTACTTATGTTTATTGATAATTATGTAGGGTACTGTGTTAGGATAGGTGTTTGGATAGGCTAAGTGTTTGCAGTACCGTACTGTTATTATGGTACAGTACTGTATGTACGTATGATCCGACTTACGTCGAAATTCGGTTTACGACGACGCGCTAAGAACGGATCCCCGTCGTAAGTCGAGGACTACCTGTATAGTATATCTACTGGGCCAGCGGGCGGGCCGGTCAGAGACAGGAGGCGGGCCGGATCCGGCCCGCGGGCCGGCGTTTGCCCAGGTCTGCTCTAGTGCGTGTGTGTGTGTTCTGGCAAGTTCACCCTTGTTAAACCAACTATTTCAACTATAAATTATAGCCCTTCTCTATGTATGTATACATATAGGTATAACATATCTCTTGTATGTTCTCAGCCAGTGGAATCTTCGTGTGCGATGACGTGGTGTCGCCCCGAAAAACCTGTCCCAACACCAACTGGACCTTCCTCCCTGCCTCTGACGGGCCGATGTGTCTTCAGATGGTGGACATTTTGGAGACATATGACGGTGCTAATCAGTCTTGTGCAAATATGGGCGGGCGACTGCTGACTATTATGTCAGAAACACGCCAGAAAGCTGTGGAGAGTGAGTAGTCTTGGACTGTTGTACAATAAAAATCGAAGTAATGTCTAAAGATTTGGTTATTTTACTATATCTCCTTTTGAAGGGCAGCGGACTACCCTCAAGCTCTATGATACAAGCAGCAAACATTGTGCTTCTGGAACCAGACTTGCTCACTGACTTTGTAGCTAACGTTTGTGTAGTGGTTACAAGGTGGTTGTGATGATAGACGGTGTCTGTACAAAAACTAATGTGCAAGATTGCGGATTTTGTAACAGCCAAACTGTAAACACACGTACTTGTAACTTGTCTGTGACTTGCTTGTTTAGATTTCATACCATTTCGATACGCCGGTGAGCTGTGGATTGGTTTCAGAAGAGAGTATAGTACCTACGAATATTACTGGTTAGGGACGGACAGAAGTCCACTCACAGTAAGTATACAGCTTTAGAGTAGTCAGTGAGTCAGTAAGTGGTGAGTGAGTGAGTGAGTGAGTGAGTGAGTGAGTGAGTGAGTGAGTGAGTGAGTGAGTGAGTGAGTGAGTGAGTGAGTGAGTGAGTGAGTGAGTGAGTGAGAGTCAGTCAGTCAGTCAGTCAGTCAGTCTTTGAGTATTGACAGACTTGTATTGTTCTGTCCTCAGTACATAAACAGCGATAATTACAACTACTACATCAACCGCTGCTGTGGAGTCGACTGCGCCTACTTATCGTATCCATATAGAATGTGGCAAATGACATACTGCACCGACGCCAGACCCTACATCTGTGAAAGAGAAAAAGGTAAAGATCAACTTGCCTTTACCATAAGGCATATGTGTGATGATATACTCCTGAGCAGTTATTTTTCTCGGTTTTTATCATTGTTATCATATTTCAATATATTGATGATACCGGATTAACTGTATTTTATGTGACAACTTCAATCTTTAGCTATAACTTTTTCAACCCTTCAAAATAGTGTCACCTTCTTGTGACTTTGTTTATTTGATGAGCGTTTTTGACCTCATCTTTTCTTCCATACAATGGCACATAACTGTGTGATAGCTATAGTTCCCAGGACATTTTCTATGTATTGAAATAAAATGGCATAACTGTTCCCTTAATCAGCGCCAAGTTTTAAGACAGAAATATTGAGGTAT
The DNA here is from genome assembly GCA_004794325.1 of Pomacea maculata. NCBI lineage: Eukaryota > Metazoa > Mollusca > Gastropoda > Architaenioglossa > Ampullariidae > Pomacea > Pomacea maculata. The sequence goes on along the minus strand of SRHC01001338.1, from coordinate 37,383 downwards.
AGACGGAGATGATTACCGAAAAAAAAACTTGGATTTCTAAACTACTCAGCATCGGAAATAAGTCTCGTGACATCACGATTTCCATGAATACCTCTACATAATACATGAAACTAGCAGCAGTATAAGAAAAGTGAATACATCAATAAATAATCCTGATTTCTGTATCTTACAACATTTTTGCGTTCATCAGTCTTCAGAATTTATTCTTTTAGTTTACAGTAGATGTTTAAACATAATTTTCACATGGTACACAGCAAGACAACTGGGAGACAACTGCCGCATTCCCATTGTTACCTGTGTGCAGTGTGTGTGGATGGCTTTGTGGGAGACAACTGTGACCAGGTCTGCCATTGCTATGGAGAGCCTTGTAAAGGGGGACAACCGTGCAAGTACGGGTGTGAGGCAGGGTGGACAGGTCCCTACTGCTACACACGTGAGTAAACAGAGGTGGACTGTCTCCTTTTCCTGATTTTCTTGCACTTAAATGGTTTGAAGACCCTAACATTTTCAGAAGATTATCGAGGACATAAAGAGTGGGGGTTAAGGGGGGGTAAATCTTTTTTGTAAATCTGACTGCATGCTAGTTCTTTCATTCTTTCTTTTTTCCTTTCTTTCTTTTAACTCTCTTTATTTATTAATAGGTTTCACCAGTCCCTCCGCATATCTCTGTGTGTGTTTGTGTATTTATTTGTGCATGGCAACATTCTGTGTTGAAAACATGTTGTTTGTGTCTACGCTCCAATGTTTGTTAGTAACTATCAGTATAAATACTTCTCTATGAGGACAAAATTAACACTTTTATTTCTCCTCCCTGTGAACAGTATCGACCATTCAGCGTATTTAACAAATCTATTCTGTTACTTTTACCATAAGTCTGGATTTTTTTATAATTATTTTCTTGCGACTGACGTTCAGGAACGAAGAGGGCAGAGGTCATCTACTACTGCGTGAACAACACGGCGGAGGGTCGCTACGCGCTGGTGAGGATTAACCCTTTCGGACGCCAGTACGAGACGGTGCAGCTGACAGACGAGGCCGGCACCCCCCAGCCCTGGTGCAGCGGCTCCGAGATGTGGTACGACGACACCGGCGTCTACTCCGTCAAGATCCCCGTCACCCGGGGTAACGAGTGGCAAGTGGGCTTTGTCTGCGGGGGCAATCGGGTACGTGTACACGGTGCGACACATAATCAAGATATTAAAATCTGTATTTGTTAGCATTTATGGAAAATGACACCTAAAATAACCAACTACTAAATCAACCAGCTAACGAGCCAAAGAAGAAAGGAAAGAACAAACTAACCATCCAGTGAAAAATCAAATAAACGAGCGAACTAAAGCTTCTACTTACTTCCTGGCTGTGCACATCCCCTGTAGAGAGAGAATGAATGTGTTTTCTCATCCGTGTGTAGAACTTAAGACTTTTGTCCGTGTAGACGGGATACAACTCCTACAAGTGGCTGTTGACCCTACAAGAGAAAAAAGGAGTGTTGCTTCTCCTGGACCGCAGGGTGGAGCTGTCATGTGACTTTGACAGGGCGGACAACATGGTTCGGATACAGTCACAGAGCGTTGCCGTGTAAGAATACCAGACGTTCTACTTTCTACTTTTATTTCTTTCTGTCTGCTACTGCAAATTCAAATACCACATTAGTTATATTTTATATTTTGCTGCGTCTTCAAATATTCATAAATACTATTTAAAATTTAATTTTCAAAATATCAAATTTTTTATTCATTTCAGAATATTATTTAAATATAGCCTTAACGCTCACTATGAACGGGAACAAATATTTAAGATACGAATTATGAACATAAACTTTTGTGAAAGAAATATTAATTGGTCAACAGCAGCATTCGTATTATTTATATTCTTTGTTTTGTGACAGAGAAAGTGATCAGCCAAACAACGGCCTCCCGTCAGTGGAAAAACCTTTGAATTCTCGCGAGTTCGTGAGTCTGGCGATAACCGACTCCTTCACGGGACAAACTCTCACGAGGGCGAAACTCGGCGCCAACGTGCAACTGCGCATGATACTCACTACCACCCTGGGTAATTAGGAATGATTAGTAGATAAGCGAGAGAGTTAATTAATTACACGTCATTTGACCACATTAAGTGATATAGTAATAACGATAGGCTAGTGAATGGGTATAGAGGCTGACTGACCATCAAAGATTTTCTTTTCGCCACCGTAGACAGACTCGTTGGTAAGCCGCTGTCTGTCAATGCGTCTTCAGTTTGGTTGAAAGGTACAGGTTCAAATAAAGTACAATCTTCATCCTAAGGGAGACAATCAGACCACGGACGTGTAGAGGTGGATTACTGTCTGTCTGCCAAGACCAAGGCTTAGCCTCTTGCGAAGTTAGTCTCGGCGAACCTAAGCAAAGAATATGACTAAATCGGAAGCTTTTTACACAACTGCCTCGCTTTAGTAGTTAACTGGAAAAAATCTTCTGTCAGCAGTCCAGTAATACAAGTTCGTGATCAGACCATTGTGTTTGCAGGTCTCAGGGCCCAGGGAGTGTCTCCGTACGACTGTGTCGCCAGTTCCGGCGATGGCCTCTACCAGCTCGTTCTGACTGACTCTGATGGGTGAGAGACGACAATCAGTTTTTATTATTATTATTACTTTAGATCATTCTCTTTCTCTTTCTTTTGCGGGTAATTTGTTGGTGCAAAATGAATTGATTTATTACTGGTATCTGCCTCTTCTTACTCAAGGTACGTACGATTAGTTTCAGCACTAGGAAAAAATTAAAAAGGTGCAAAAATATTTATGGAGTAGTATGTTTTAGTCAGCAGATTAAGCATATTATGCATTCTCAGACGAATGCTTATACAGTAAACAAATTTTCAATTTAATATGAAGCTGGTTATCTTATTTTTTTATGTGTAGCTGTCCAGCAGGCAGATCCACTGTCATCTCTGAACTAAGGGGACATAATGGCACGGTCAAATCCGATCCCTTCCAGTTGTTCGCCTTTGCCGGTCAGAACACTCTACAGATCGCCTGCTCCTTCCAGTTCTGCTTCACTCGGGAGGACGTGCTGTGCACTGATGTAAGCTAGTCAAGCAGAAAACAAACAAACAAGCAGCAAAAAAAAAAATCAAAGCAAAGTACAAACATAAATAGTTTATAAGTAGTAAATGCATCACTTAGCTCCGGTTTATGACTGTGCTATTCCGAAAAATCGTTTTTCATGAGGCTTACCTTGTTTTCGTCACAGAGATGCAATACGAGGAGAATGGCGCGTCTGACCACCATTAGCTACGGGGACACCAGCACCAACAACTACTGGACCTCCACCTCGTCCTGGTACCGCAAGAAACGAGAAGCTAACTCAACCGAGTTCGCCACCGTTTTCATCGAGATCATAAAAGGTGAGTCAGGAATCTGAATATTATTTAAAACAATTTAACAAATCCGACAGTTGGTAACCTCTCTGTGTGCACACGCCACGTGGAGGTAACAACTCCATGCTACCATTCATTAAAAGCTCGTGAAATCTCCATTTAATGTTATGGTGTTTGCACATTTACATTTTCGTTAATATTGGAGTTCGTCAGTGTCTGTGATCATTGTTATATTTATTGTGCTAAACGATGTAAAATAAATTATTTTTTGGTCTTAGGAAAGAAAATTTGTAAATATCATCCAGTCTCCCTTTTTCTGTTTTCACTCCCTTTCATGTTACCTTTTCTTAATTTTTTTGTGTTCACCTCAATAGAGTGAATTTCAAACGTTTTCTCAACATCCTACAATAGGTTTTACAATCCAGTTCAATCATTTTTTACATACTTTTTGTGTCACCAGAATATACCAGCACGAATACAAATCAGAAAACCAGTCAGGCGGCTACGAACACAGGGGGACCCTTTGCCTGGGCAATGCTTCTGATACTACTTCTTCGTGGTTTTAATGACTGAACTTTGTTTTTATTTACTATATTTTTATATTGGTTTTTTAAAATGGTTTACCACTGTCTAATCACCGTGTGATGATGTCTACGATGTGTTTCTCGCCTGTAAAATGTTAATAGATTATCATGAGTCAACGCACAATGTCTAATATCATCATCGCAGACAGTTTAAAACTGAGAGTGATGACAAATGACACCGACAGAGACTAGAGTATATTCAGACAGCCGGCAAATGTCACTACGCTAAGTTACTGTAGGATCTCAGTCTATTCACCACAGCGACAGAAGAAAAGACGCAAGAGACACCAACAGTCGTATGACTGAATAAACATATTTTATTTAAGAGCTTCCATACCGCAGATGATGAAGTGTACCATTTAGGCTGATCTGGATGGATCAAATTGATGACAGTAGGTTTTAGAAGTAGTTCTTAGAGCATTTGTCCATATTATAACATTATTTTTAAATATTTTAAATGTATCTCTCACACATGTTCAAACTTTTCTATTTATTTCGCAAGGCTATATGCATTCTACCATTCACACAATTTTTTCTCAAAACACTCTAGAGCAGGTTTCTATTAACAGAATCAAAGGCTTGCTTAAAGTCCACAAAAGCAACATACTCTTATTTTATAATAATATTTTTTGCACTAAATAAAATAAAAAGAAGATATGATTAGTTGTGCTATAGCCTTTATTAACACATTTCTCGTCTTCTATAATCTTTTCTTCTGCTTGCGCCCATCTTGACAATATCTTTTAATAATATCTGTGTAAATGTTCCTAACATGTAACACTAGTTAGATCCACTCTTTTACATTCTTCTGAATATGTTTTCTTTTATGTATTGGTACTATTGTAGATTTAGACCATTCGCACTGGAAAGTGCCTTTCTGAAATAAAATGACAGAAAACCAAGAACAGCTGTATTTGAGTTTTTTTTAACACTTCCCTAATAATTTTGTGCCTTCCATTTTTAGATGTTTTATACCTTTCTTGGCTTCTTCACAGCTTTTTGGGCCATGAAATAAACATTCTTTGCTGATTCCTTCATCCAAGAGAGAGAGAGAGAGAGCGCTCGTGTTTGTATGTGTGTTGGAGGTAGTAGCGATGAGCCTTAGTGCGTGCGTGCTAGTGTCAGAGGTCAAGTCCATAGTGAGTAGTAAGAAGAACCCACGGCATTCAAATCATTGTTGCTAGAGATGATGTGCAGGACAACGCACTTCACTGCACTACTAAGCGAGACAATGCATCCGAACTGTAAATTTCTGCACTGACGGCACGACCTCTTCCTGATAACTGCAACTGTAAATTATGAAAAAAAAACATTTTTCAAAAATATCACAAATCATACGTACTCCTGTGCGATTCAAGTGCTGAAAGCGGACAAAAGATTCGGTAATATATAAATCACATGTTATCATAAGTTTTCTGGTCAAGATTTCAAGTCCTGCGTTCTACACTCGTGGACGCTTTCCGCTGTCCCCTTCAATGACTACCCTTGAGGCTCTCGAGTCTTGTCTTCAGACCTCTTTTGTAAACCTCTGGTAGTTGGCAGTCTCCTCTTTTCCTATTAACTACATGTATTCCCTTTGCCATCCCCCCTTTTGGTTTTGTAGTTTGTCATTGTACTACTCCATTTGTTTGTCGTGATACTCTTCTGTTCCAGTGAGCTGATCTCACTGTCAAGCAGCAAAATGCTATAAATTTCATTATTATTGCTTTTCTCGTAGACAGTTCAACTCACAGATGTTTTTGATTTGCCGGCCCAATTGTCAATAAAGCACAAACATTCCAGTGTTAAATCTATTGTCAGGTTTGGGTCTAACATTTTATTTTATTCCATAATAGACACGAGTGAAACCTTTTTCTTGATGAAGCTACGAATGGACTATCAATATCGCCAACCCGAACAGAAATAGGAGAAAACTAGTACTGCTTTTGGAAAAGACGAGGGCTTCTGTTGTAGATTCTTTTGAACTTACCTTCTTGTTGGTTATCCACCGTCTAACAATGTAATTTTCATGCTCTGAATAGCTCGATATCAGTGTGTGTGTAGAATGTACAAATATATGTAAATATATATATACCTGATATACCTGAAACAGTGATTTGGTAAACATCATAAAAAGATTATTACCGGGTGCTGAGCCTTCGGTAACTCCAGACCAGATAGCGGCTCATTTGTATGAACTATAATATTATGAATAAGAACTGTGAAAACGTACAAGCCTTTGAACATTACAGATTTATTCTGGGTTTAGAAAAAAATGTCAGTTCCGGTGACGTCACAAAAGTGGGTTTACTGATTGGGCAACACTTCTCACACTTCGTGTGGTAACATGCTTGAAGTTCTCAGCTGCAGGTTCACTGGCATCAGAAGTTAGAATTCATATGGTTTCACAAAAATTAAAATATTTGCTGTGTAGTTCAAACAAGCTGATGTTCTGTTAATTTTCCAGTAAATTTACTTATTTTTATATTTGACTTGGGCGAGCATTTAACTAATCGTGAAATACTATCAGAATGACTAGACCGTCCGTTGTATGGTGATCTAGAGGCAATATAATGTGACCCTTAGTAACAAAAATATGATAGATGGGTTTTATTGTACTGGACACTTGGCAATACAATTCATATAAATTTACAATGACATAAATGGAGCAAAAAGCTTATAAACTTTGAGCCAGTAACATTTTAGATTATACAATGTCAGTTTTTTTCTAAAGACACAATATGATTGTATACTGAATTTCGCAGATTGTTCAAAAGCACTTAAGAGAAAAAAAAAGAAAACATTTGAGAAGAACAGAGCTTGAGTTAAGTATTTTTGACATTGGAGTCAAGGAAGCAAATGTGGAGCAAATATGTCAGTTGTCCATTGGTTGTTGTCACTTTGGTCACATGACCTTTCTGGATATATTTGCTGTGTTGTGACAGGTGCGAAGTACTCGACAACAGACTGAGAAGAGGTGAGTAGATGACGATGGCTTCCTGGACCTGGCTGGTCCTACTTCTGCTGATGTTGAAGACACAGGACACGGTCCACGCACAAACATTCGGCAATAACTCCAATCATCAGATTTCAATGAGTTTCGCCGAAGGTATTGTGGGTAAGTTCTGCTGTTCAGTGTAGATAATTAAAAGAAGTGGACGATACCATCAAAGCTCAGAAAGTTCAGAAAATGTAATTTATTCACAAAGTATCTGCGCATAAAAAGATTATCCTGGGCTTAACTTAACGTCAACCAATAAACAATCGTAAATCTTTGTTTTCTGCAACACATTTTTCGTTTACTGAGAGAAACTAACCTAAAACAGTGTCACAGTCTAAGAAACCATCGAACGTCTATAATCTATATTTTATAAATAAAATTAAACGCAAAAGGCTAACTATTGTTCGGTTAGGAATGTAGTTAAGGCTTGTATTACGTTTCTTTAAAAAGAATTACAGTTTCTTTAAATAAAGTTTTGAAATATCCCAGTTTCATAAATATTCGGTATTATTCTAATTGACTAAAAGTTTTGTTAAATAAATACCTTATCTTTGCCTTAGTTTAGGTCAAACATAAGACATTACACGTGTGATTAGTTGGAGCTATTTACTGTCCTCAAAACGACTTGAACTGCATCCGTACCACCTTTTCCAGTACCGTTCACAGATATGTTTAGAGCACATATTTATAACACTATGGGGCCAAAGTTATGAACAGATGGTAAGTCGATGGCTGGGGGTGACAATGACAGCTGTCTTCTTTTCTTAACTCTAAAGCCGTGCCCAGACCCTGAAGATGTTTTATTTCTAAGGCCGTAGTTTTAATCAGTGTCAAATATACCCTATGGTAAAGAAACATAAGGTCTTGTCGCCGTGGCCTAGGCAACAAACTGTAACTACGAGAACAGCACGCTTATCCCGAAGTTCTTGAGATTGCCCTTGGGGATATAAATTACTCTGTTGCGACCCTACGCTCCTCGATGAATAACAAGGAATAAACAGAGCTATAAATTACTCTTGCTTTATGCAGCCTCAGTAGTTTTCTAATCTTCAAGTAAAATTTGGCGTTTCTATTGACTTATTTGCGAAGGAGGCTTTATGGTGTCCCAAGAGGGTGGTGACCATGCTCTGTACAAAGTCATTGGTTCTGTATTCTGTTTAGGAGATACAGACCACCCTTCTCAGATCCTCGGTCTCAAATGCCTTAACTCTGTCCATGTCAATAAACTAATCGTCTCACACACGTACTTACTTGGTGGAAAACATTATGCGAATGTCTGCCGTGGAACTTTCAACTTTTGAAATGGTTGCTCCCATGCACCTAAAGCAGTTCACTAATTTGAGTTGTACTCTGTTTTATAATATTTTTTAACCTGTGCGTTGTTGATACCGTTGTTGTTCAGAATGATCTAGCTCTTGTCTGTACCCATCTATTTTCAAGGTGTTTGCGGTCTCACTGTGCTTGTTTTCACATCTATGTCAGCTGCAAGCTTATAGATTGGATTGCACCTGAGCCTCTTACCGATGAAAATGACGGTCCGATGGTCGTGAAATGTTGTATGTCTGTACATTTGGTATGTGTCTATGTGTGGTGTATGTGTATAACCCTATTTGGTAATGAAATAAATATTTGTAATAAAAGATAAAAACCGCGCCACTCACGTAATTAAAACTGTATTAAAAAAAGCAGTAATTTTATACACTGTTACGATTCTAGGTATATGTATTCATCTACTGAGTTGTTTCTCTACCAGCCAGTGGAATCTACGTGTGCGATGACGTGGTGTCGCCCCGATACGCTTGTCCCAACACCAGCTGGACCCTCGTCTCCGACTCTGATGGGCCGATGTGTCTTCGGCTGGTGGACATTTTGGAGATGTTTGACAGTGCGACTCAGTCTTGCTGGAACATGGGCGGGCGACTGTTAACTATCTTGTCAGAAAAACGTCAGAGAGCTGTGGAGAGTGAGTAGTCCTCAGTCGTTGTGTAATAATTACACTCTAAGGCTGATGATTTAACATTTAACAACTATCTTTTATTCACTTGTTTGACTTTTACTCATCACCATTCATTCACTCACTGTGTCCTACGGCGCAAGCAAGGAATTAGTATCCGCCTGAGAATATATATATATGTTTATATGTATGCAAGTGTGTGTATTTGTGTCTAATACTTTCATAAATGTGGACAAAGTATCGTTACAGTTAATTGGTTAAAATCATGACATAATAATATTATATATATATGTGTGTGTGTAGCTTTCGTATCATTTCGATACGCCGGGGAGATATGGCTTGGTCTCAAGAGATATTATGATTATGGCGACTATTATTGGCAGGGGATGGAGCCTTTCATACTCAACGTAAGTAATCAGAATAAGTGATTGAGTGAGTGAGTGAGTGAGTGAGTGAGAGAGAGTGAGTGAGAGAGAGTGAGTGAAAAGAGTTAATAATAATTGGTGCACTGTTTACAGTACACGAACGAGAATTACTACGGCGATTTGGTCCATCATTGCTGTGGGCACTGTGCGTTTATGAGTTATCCGTACAGGACGTGGATATCAGGATATTGTTGGGAATATAGACCCTACATCTGCGAGAGAGACAAAGGTAGAGATTAAATAGCTTTTCCTTTACAAGGCACGAAAATGAACTTGACGCCTATGATTTTAAATTGAATAATTTCTGAATTTTACATTTTAGTCTTGTTGTCACTCATACAATTGGTTTAAGTATTCGAATCTAATGT
>SRHC01001338.1:0-26980 GCA_004794325.1 Pomacea maculata | reverse complement strand
GTGAGTGAGTGAGTGAGTGAGTGAGTGAGTGAGTGAGTGAGTGAGTGAGTGAGTGAGTGAGTGAGTGAGTGAGTGAGTGAGTGAGTGAGTGAGTGAGTGAGTGAGTGAGAGAGAGTGAGTGAGTGAAAAGAGTTAATAATAATTGGTGCACTGTTTACAGTACACCAACGGGGATTACTACGGCGATTTGGTACATCATTGCTGTGGGCTCTGTGCGTTTATGAGTTATCCGTACAGGACGTGGATATCAGGATATTGTTGGGATCATAGACCCTACATCTGCGAGAGAGACAAAGGTAGAGATTAAATAGCTTTTCCTTTACATGGCACGGAAATGAACTTGACAACTATGATTTTAAATTGAATAATTTCTGAATTTTACATTTTAGTCTTGTTGTCACTCATACAATTGGTTTAAGTATTCGGATCTAATGTCATGCAACTTATCTTTGTCTCATAGTTTTATTCTGATATAAGGTTAAATGTCTTCTGTTTGATGGCTCCCAATTTTGCACAAAAAGCGCCCATGCTATTTCTTCAGTCTTTGTAAGACTTAAGGTAGAATTGTTATAACGTTTTCCATACTGGCTTAATTTTTTTCATACACTTTATACATCATAGAAATAAAGTGTATAGTGATTACGACCCCTAAGACATTTTAACGTGGAGCAAGTAAGTGCAGGTGCACCTAGCCTTTAGTTCCTGAGAGAAAAAAAGAAAAGGGTAGAGATTTTAAGACGATTTAGGAAAAGAAAAGGCGAATAAACATCAATCTGTGAAAGATAATCACATTTTGGAAATAACTATCTTCTTTTGAATTAAACGGGTTTAAAAATAATTTGCATTCGGTTTAGCTTTTAAGAGCTTTTAGGTTACGATAGAAATGCATGAAATCCGGGGACTACGAGGAGATAACTTTTCCGTACAGTTTGTGTTGACGGTTTTGTGGGAGACAACTGTGACCAGGCTTGCCATTGCTACAGAGAAACGTGTAAAGGGGGACAACCGTGCCAGTATGGCTGCGAGGATGGGTGGACAGGTCCCTACTGCTACACACGTGAGTACATCAAAGCGGCGTCTATACTTTTGTAAACTTTTTGCACTTAACCAAGTGGATGAGTATTTCAGTGGTGAAAATTGGAGAGAACATATATGGGAGGATTCAGATGACTTTAATTTTGGTTTTTCTGTCAATCTAAGTTCTATTTCCTTACTGATTATTCTTTTTTATTTCTCGTTCCATTTTTTATTTTCATTCATTCTGCATATCTGTCCTCCTGAACGTTTTACTGTCACTGTTCCTCTCTTTCTTCGTTCATTCACAAGTTTTCACAACCGCACATAACAATATACAATGCACTGTATGGACAGTTCAATATGTGTACAGGGGTGGGTGTAAGTTCTCTTAGAGCAGTTAAATGTCACTTTGAATATTCCCTTTTCCTCCTGACATCCCCATGTCCAAAAAAATGCATTTCTAATGAAAGCATTACATACCATCCTAACGAAATACGCTAAAATATACGATAATATTGGAGACGGTGATAGTAGTAATGCTTGGTTAACATAAACACATCTCTACACACTATAAATACAGCAGAGCGAGTGCTAATACTAATATATGCAGTATAATTAGTGAATAAGAAATGATTGAAACAAGATAAATAACATTCTTTTCCCCAAACGTAAACTTGATTATTTTTATTTACCCCTCCTAACTTTCAGGCACTAGAAGGGCAGAGGTCATCTACTACTGCGTCAACAACACTGCGGAGGGTCGCTACGCGCTGGTGAGGATTAACCCTTTCGGACGCCAGTACCAGACGGTGCAGCTGACAGACGAGGCCGGCACCCCCCAGCCCTGGTGCAGCGGCTCCGAGATGTGGTACGACGACACCGGCGTCTACTCCGTCAAGATCCCCGTCACCCGGGGTAACGAGTGGCAAGTGGGCGTGACCTGTGGTGGTATTGAGGTGCGTGAGCAATCTCTCCATTAAAAAAAAAAGCAAAATAACTGCTTAGAAAGAAATTAAAGGTAGAATAAAATGCATGAATAAACGAAAAAAACTTCTCTTCTTACTTTCTGGCAACTGCCCAAATGAATGATCTCTTGAGATCAGGTGTAACACGTGTACCTTTTGGTCTGCGTAGACGGGACACAACTCCTACAAGTGGCTGTTGACCCTACAAGAGAAAAAAAGAGTGTTGCTTCCCCTTGACCGTCGAGTGGAGCTGTCGTGTGATTTTGACAAAGCGGACAACACGGTTCAGACAGTCACAGAACGTTGCCGTGTACGCATATCATACACACTATGTCAAATTTTACCTTTTATTCTCTTTTCTGATCTCTGTTACTGTAAATTTTAATTTGTTTCAAATTTTAATCGTTTCCCAAAACTTTTGAAGATCAAAGAATAAAAAAGTAAATGAAAATGATGCTTAAAAAGTGCACACAAAAAAACATAAGAAACATTATGTACTATAAAGCCCGAAATGACTTTCCATGTTAGGTATACTTTGTTTTTAAAACAGAGAAAGTGATCAACCTAACAATGCCCTCCCTTCAGTGGAAAAACCTCTGAATTCTCGCGAGTTCGTGAACCTGGCGCTGACTGACTCCTTCACGGAACAAACTCTCACAAGGGCGAGACTTGGCGCCAATGTGAAACTGCGCATGACACTCACTACCACCGCGGGTAAGCAGGATACTAGACGAGATATTCAAGAGCAAGAAATTGATTAGTTGCACGTTATATAACCATATAGTTAAACAGTAAAACCAATATGTATGTGAGTAAACAAATTGCTTTACAAGGGGAGGAGTTGAACTAACGAGCTTCTTTTTCACAGATCAGTGCTCTAGCCCCGAGGCTAAGAAGCCTCACCATGCAAACAATGTTAATAATCATCATCGTCGTCATCATTATCACCACTTCTCATTGTCATTTTGAGATCACCTGCGCATGAGCGACTTTCTTTTAATATAAAATTAAATAAAGGCTTCTGTGGCAAGCCAGTAAATATATCTACTCTTGTTGACCGCCAGTCCCGGGATGACCAGAACACGCCACCCAGTCCTAGTCAAAAGAATTATCTCACAAGGGAGACAATCAAAACTGTATTTCCAGGTCTCAGAGCCCAGGGAGTGTCTCCGTACGACTGTATCGCAAGTTCTGGAGATGGCCTCTACCAGCTTGTTCTGACTGACTCTGATGGGTGAGAGAAAATAACCAGTTTTCTATATCGACAATAATGAACAGCTGTATTGGATATACCTACTCTATAGTTGGTGAAAATAGTCAGCGAATAACAATCTAAATTCTTTTTGATATAATTTAACCATTGCCTGAGATAGTGTGTGGAGTGAAAAGAAAACTTCTGACTAGTATTTATATAATTTACCTGTTCTTTCCATCATAATAAAACACTTCGTTCTTTCGATTTATCTATAGATAGGCATCATTTCACTCCTGATTTATTCACACAAATCCAGATCCAAGAGAAAATAACTTCATTGTAATATTAGATACCGATTTTTGTGTACCCTTTACGTACAAATGTAAACGTTTTCTGGAGGTCTCAAAAATAAATCAGATGCAGAAATTGTATTAACATGTTGGTAGAGGCATAATTTAGCTAAATATACGGATAAGTCTTAGTTTTTCATTTCTAGTTGTCCAGCAGGTGGATCTACTGTTATGTCTGAACTAAGGGGACATAATGGCACGGTCAAATCCGATTCCTTCCAGTTGTTCGCCTTTGCCGGTCATAACAGTCTACTGATCGCCTGCTCCTTCCAGTTCTGCTTCACACCAGAGGACACACTCTGCTCTGATGTAAGCTAGTCAAGCAGTGAATAGCATGAAATGAATGAGTTAATGTTATCTTATTCATAGCTAAAAAACCTTCTTGTACTTCGCTAAATCACATTGCTTTTATTGCTTTTGCTAATGACTGCAATTTTATAAGATGGAAGAGTTTTCATCACGGTTTTGTCGTTCTCACCACAGCGATGCAATACAAGGAGAACGGTGAATCTGACCACCACTAGTCTGACCACCTCTAGCTATGTGTCCACCAGCCCTTACGACTACTGGACCTCCACCTGGTACTGGAACCGCAAGAAGAGAGAAGCCAACTCACCTGAGTTCGCCACCGCGGTGGTCGAGATCATAAAAGGTGAAGTCTCATTCCGACTGGCATTAAAAACATTCTAACAAAACCGAGAAACATTACACTCTTTTTGTATAAATGACGCTAATAGATGTCGTAGCTTTATAAAACAATTTTCATAACGAAGCTCAGTAAACCTGCATTTAATCTGATTCATTTAATCATTATTTTTCGAATTTTTACGTATAAATCTCTTTTTATTGATATTAGAATTCTGGAAAGTCTTTGATGATAGCAATCTTTTCTATATTAAACCATGTAAGATGTGTTAGTCTTTTGTCTAATGCTTAAGATTTATATATATTTATATCTTCAATTACTTTTTCATATAATTTCTGTCACCAGAATCTATCAGCACAGACACAGAGAAGACTGCCAGTATGGCGGCGACTAACGCTGTTGATCCCGTTGCCTTGGCAACCCTTCTGATCCTTGTTCTTTCTCGTAGCTTCAGCGTCTAAATATTTTGTTTTCTTACTGTGAAAGTTTTTTTTTATTTAAACAGATTTATCACTATCTAATCTTCCCCTACCACCGCGTAGTCGTGTCCATGATGTGTTTCTCTGCAGAATGTGAACAGACTACCATTTAGCAAACACATGATTTTCAATATTTTTCAATGCATCTGAAATTAAAGATATTTTATTTAAGAACTCCCGTACCGTCGACGATGGACTGTTCAATGTAGTTTGGTCGAAAGGGAAAAAAATGATGACAGTGTTCATAATAATTATTATATTATTTTATTTTTAGCAAAAAGTCTGATTGGCCGAATCGCGTATGGCTCCTAGCTTAGTCATACAATAGAAGTTAATCTTTGAAGAGTCGACTGATTCTGTCTGCTTAGAATAATTAATCTACAGAAAGGTATTCAACGAAGTAAGCAGAAATTTACTTTTTATATTATTGTATTAAAACTTCGCTTATTTCTGGTTTTATTTTGTTCTTTAAATTTATTAGAGAAAGTCCTCTTGGGTGTTTAAAGAAGAGTCGAACGCCGCTTGAAGCAAAATAGTGGTTGTTGAAGTACATAGCAGCTATATGTAGATGTGCACACACACACACACGCGTACGATCGAATACTCACGCTGCACGCCCACTCATAAGTACATGTAAAAATTGCTTAAAATAAAATAACATTTCATTCATCCCAGAGAGCAATTAGAGCAGCTCTACATGTTACATTAACTTTGAATCAGGTGGAAACAATACAAGCTGCACTTGTCCTTTACCGGTAAACTGTTGTAAAAGCAGATGAACGAGGACAGCATGCTCTCTGTTGTTGATCTATCAAAAAAAAAAAAATGAAAAAATCGCGAGAGACAAAGAAAGACTTAGCTTCCGGAGAAGGAAGAGGCGCCGCTGAGCGTTCTTCACGACAGCTTGCGTGTTGGGTCCCAGCGAAGTCGTCCATCGAGAATAAGAACAACCTATAAATCCGAAAAAGCAAGCACAGGTGTTTTGGGGAGGGTGCATTGTAAAATTCTGAATAACAGGATTATTGAAGGAAGGGGAATTGGGGTGGTGGGGTCTTGCTGGGTTACGTGACCTGAAATGCGGCGACCATCAGAAATATAAGTTTATGGTCGAAATGGAGCGCTCCAGTACTAGAATGACACTGGATTTTAGTTTCGCTTGTAGGATAATGTTAGTGTGACACTGTTTTGTATTTTGAAGCATGAGGCCATTGGGACTTTTTTGGTTTTGTAATGTGTTCAAACTAACTATGCGTTTCTAAACAGTTTGTTAAAAATGAAACAATAGATTATCACGTATATTAGCGCTATTTCCTCCATTTTTAATACATAGTACTTAGATTATGTCTCTGACGTCAATAATTTACCCGTTTACTGAAAACATATTGCCCTTGCATTTCTTTCATCCTGAGCTGTTAGTGATATTCATACTCCCAGTATTTATGTTTGTTATGTTTGCTGTGCTTCACGTTGACGCCCTTTGCACGAATCTTGGTTCTGGACAACCGGAAGAGACTCACGTGATTTAAAGGTCGTTAGAGTCACGTGGCTGGGCTTAGCTGACCTACTTCTCGTGTAGTAGTTGACATGACCTCCTTCCCAGACACATCGTAACCGTAATCTTTTGTACAGCTCTGAATAAAACGTGATGAAGCGTGCGATGTCGGATAAAAGAAATTCAGAAGGATCTGACTGGATGTGCAGGTGGCCTCCTGGTAATAATATGCACGTGGCACGGATTAAAATAAAATATGCCGGAAGGTTATTGTGCTTGCTTCGTAATGCGAGTTGGGTTATACCGTTGCTGCTCAAATAAATGAAAAATTCTTGTTGCGGGGAAACTTTTCATCAATCACAAAATACCTTCTAAATCTCATTGGGCTACTTAAAATGACTGATGGACTTGTAGGACGCGATGGACTCGTCTGCTCGTGTGGTCGCTGTGCACGGTCTGATGTAGAACATGGATGATAGAGGATGTCTTGAAGTCTACAGACTAAGGCGAGAGGAAAATCCTCAAGAAATTTTTTTCTCGCTAGAATAAAGAACAAAAAAGCAGCAATTTCACACATATTTTCTTCCTGTTGTAGACTTTCTGATAATAGATATTTAGAGACTAAGACAATGTTGTGGCTGCAGCCATGTGGAACGTGACAACTCGACGTTTGGTGAACGTCCAGCTCTCACAGAAGTCTGCTAGGTGAGACAACTGTACTGATGATGTGGTCGTGAGACAAGTGTTTCTTTTTGAAAATTTACAACATTAGTACAAAGTTAATGATGAATCCGATGTAGTCTCCATCTTCTGACCATCATACGTTTACTGACACTTATTAAGTACGTATAATTTCTATCATTTTAAAACGACTACATCAGGTGCAAATCTTTGCGCAAAAGAACATCCGATTGACTCAACCATCTGGTTGTGTGGGAATGACATCTAAGGACGGACTAAAGTATGATACCTGAATGTGTTTACCTGAAACTACCGCTTCGTGGCGCAATTGATGCACCTGATAAAAGCTTTCTCGCTTTTGCTGACGTGAAAGGAACAAAAAGTGTTTGCAGCCCGTGGTCTTTCGGCTTCAAGACCGTCAGCCTGACAACGGCCAAAAACGATTGCATTTTGATTTGCGGACTTCGTTCAAAACCTCTCGAAGGTTTAGCTGGGTGTAAAAGGGAAGAATGCTAAGAAAACAGTTTTTAGATGCGTTGGTGTCAGACGCAGTTAGCAAAAAGAGATCTCTACAACAAAAACCTTACTTTTTCATTGGTGGTTAAACTGTGAATATGGTCACGTGATCTCGCAGTCCAAGCTCGGTGCTTGAACAGGTAAAGCACTTGGCGTTAGCCAGCGAAGGTGTGAAGATATCAATGTCTACCTGGGTCTGGGTGTCCCTACCTCTCCTGGTGCTGACTGCACAGGACACGGTCCACGCACAAACATTCGGCGGTAACTCCAGTTTTCAGATTTCGGTGAATTTCTCCGAAGGCATTATTGGTAAGTTCTGTTATTCTAAAAACACATTTATGAAGGTTAATCCAAAATAATAAAATAAAGTAAACGATGCTGTTGCAAAGTCTAGAAAGTTCAAACGTTTAGCTACTACAATACATACTTCCATCGCTTAGGAAGTCGACAGCAAACAGTGACTCATAACCCTTCAAACATCTGCAAACTGTACTTGACAACAGATATCTACAAAGTTCTAACTATTGAGTGATTAGTGTAAGGTTTGGGCAACGTTTCTTAAAGGAATTTAAACATTTTTTAGGGAAATATTCGGCATTATTTTGATGGGTCTGAAGATGTAAAAACAAAATAAACTCTCTTGGCCTCTTAATGGGTCCCAGATAAGACACCACTCTTTTTAACCATTTGGAGTTATTTATTGTTTTCCAAATTACCCGAACTTCATCTCTTACCGCGTTTTGCTGTATCCTACACATTATATTTATGTATGTTTAACTCATATATTTGTTATAACCTAGGGCCTTGATTATAAAAAAAAGTGCAGCCTGTGCCTAGTAGCAACATGGGTAACTCAAGGAAAAGTGTCTTGTGTCGTTGTGTTAAGCTCGTTAAGCTTTTAGACATACAAAATCTGCTGTAAAAAGGCAAACCTTTTTTATTGTATTAATCATAAAAAGTATAAAAACAGCGTTATTAATGTGTGTGAAATTATATTAATTACATAAAAGTATGTGAACTTATATTAAATATACGATGTACTTTTACATTTTACCACTCTACATATCTGTATTCATCTGTCGAGTTATTTTCCCTCCAGCCACCGGAATTTACACGCACGATGACGTGGTGTCGCCTCAGTACACCTGTCCAGACACCAACTGGACCCTCGTCCCTGACTCAGATGGACCCATGTGTCTCACGCTGGTGGACATGTATGAGGGGTTTGACAGTGCTGCTATCTCCTGCTCAAACATGAGCGCGCGGCTGCTAACTATCCCAACAGAAAAACGTCAGAAAGCTATCGAGAGTGAGTAGTCCGCAGCCGTTGAGCAATGGAGGTAGGAGTAATGTCGTATGTATATGCAGATATCTGCACAAAGTTAATGCACTGACGTTTGTTGCCATTATCTTTAAGATTTCCTAAATGAGTACAAACTAACTCCATCTGAGTGTCGATGAGAACATTCAGCAACAGCACATTATGTCCTGCTCTGTTTTCATCTTTTCTCTTCAAATTCAGCTCATGCAGACAACACTACATGTATTTTTAGAAATACTTTTCATCACTTTCTTCACTTTCTGTATGTACTTTTATATTGCTATGTACGCATGTCTGAAATGCTTCAGAGTTTCGTAATAGTTTAACTGATAAAGGCATAAACTTGTGTGTATGTGTGTGTTTTAGATTTCATACCGTTCCGATACTACAGAGAACCATGGATTGGTCTCAGGCAAATATCTTATTATGGCCAATTTTACTGGCAAGGGATGCAACCATTCACACTCAACGTAAGTCATTGGTTTGAGTGAGTGGATGCGTGCGTGCGTATGGGTGAGTGAGCGAGTGAATCAGATAGTCAGTCAGAGCGAAAATAGCTTAATAATGGTGATTCTTGCACTGTTTACAGTACACGAACGGTGATAACTACTACGATTGGCAGTACCGTTGCTGTGATCCTTACTGTGTCTACATGAATTATCCGTACAGGAGATGGATGTTAGGATATTGTTGGGAGGGCAGACCCTACATCTGCGAGAGAGTTGGAGGTAAAGATTAGGTCTCAAGGCAGCAAATTTAGCACATTCTCTAAATAAATACTTAACTGTCTTTCCAAAACCACGAGAGAAACGTTCAAGCCAAGCTATCCAAAAATATTCAAAATTCGTCGCTCACATTTTAGTAATTAGTATCTGATCAAGAATTAGACAAACGTGTTTTAAGATGGTTTGCACTCAGGATAGCGTGTGGACTGAATAATTTTAAGGTTCTGACAGAAACTTCAAATCTAATAAAGGGACAACAAAAGTGTAAACATATCTTCAATTTTACAGTGTGTTCAAACAAACATTTGCACACGTGACAGATAACTCTCACGTAACCATCTTTGCCTGTACAGTGTGTGTAGATGGACTTGCGGGAGACAACTGTGACCAGGCCTGCCATTGCTACGGAGAGCCTTGTAAAGGGGGACAACCGTGCAAGTACGGGTGTGAGGCAGGGTGGACAGGTCCCTACTGCTACTCACGTGAGTTAACTGAGGCGGCGTTGCTGAACTTCTTGCACTTAATTAATTCCATTCTGACACTGATTGGTGAAGACTGAACAAAATACAGGAGTATAATGATGGAAACAATAAATACATCTCCATACAGTAAAATTACTGATGTGTGCAGTGTAGAGCCTCTGAATTCAATGTAACGACGACTATTTGAAAGCATAATGAATGATGTCTAAATAAAAATTTCTTTCTTGCTGTAAATGGTTTCATTTCATTTTGTCCACAATGTCTTTCATTTGCTGTCAAAACCTACGCTTTGATTTTTTTTTCTAACCCGTCCGACTTTCAGGCACGAGGAAGGCAGAGGTCATCTACTACTGCGTCAACAACACGGCGGAGGGTCGCTACGCGCTGGTGAGGATTAACCCTTTCGGACGCAAGTACGAGACGGTGCAGCTGACAGACGAGGCCGGCACCCCCCAGCCCTGGTGCAGCGGCTCCGAGATGTGGTACGACGACACCGGCGTCTACTCCGTCAAGATCCCCGTCACCCGGGACAACGAGCGGCAAGTGGGCGTGACCTGTGGTGGCAATAAGGTGTGTGTGTGTGTGTGTTCATGGTGTGAGAATGTGTTTGTACACATTGTTTTTGTTGGGTGGCGGGGAACGATTGAGAGAGCGCTGGCCAGAGCTCGACTATGTGCATGTATCCTCATCTTGTGTTTTACTTCTTTGTCTAGACGGGAGACAACTCCTACAGGTGGCTACTGACGGTGCAAGAGAAAAAAAGAGTGTTGCTTCCCCTTGACCGTCGAGTGGAGCTATCGTGTGACTTCAGTCAAGCGGACAGCATTATTCAGACACAGTCACAGAACATGGCAGTGTACGAAATAAAACCCACTGACTCTATTTTTAACTTTTTCTATTCTTTCCCCACTTTTGCTACAGTTCATTTAAATTTCAAACCATTATTCTTCATATCTCGATGTTTGAAAAGGTCGAATAATAAGAATTCACTTCATAAAAAAATAAAAAGAAAAAGTATAAATATAAAATTTTCTATTTTAAGAAATTATTACGTAATTTACTGCAATATAGCAGTTTACATTTTACATTTTATTTATTTTCTTTGATGTGCAACAGAGAAAGTGATCAACCAAACAATGCCCTCCCGTCAGTGGAAAAACCCTTGAATTCTCGCGAGTTTGTGAACCTGGCGGTGACCGACTCCTACTCAGGACAAGCTCTCACAAGAGCAAGACTTGGCGCCAACGTGCAACTGCGCATGACACTCACCACATCACCAGGTAACCAGGAGTGAGGAGCAGATGAGAGTGTGGACAAGACAGAGAATGTAGCCATATAAACACATCTCCCCTCAGTTGCGTGATAATTCTTACAATGAAAAACTGAGCAAGAGTTAATGCCAGTCTGATAAACAAGCCACTACAGGAATCGCAAGTCTAGGAAGCTTCACCATAGGTGTCTACAGAGTAAAGGGCATTCAAAATTTTAATCATCATCATCCTCCTCATCATCTGACTGCTCCATGACTCTCTCAATCTACTAATCAGGCTGAGCTGTGTCTAGTCTGTCTAATGACTTAGATGACTAGTGGGGACTGACCAGCACAGAATGGTCAGTGCCTGTCACAAGTGTGAATGAATGTTCGTCATCATGAAAGAAATCATCACAACATTGTATTTGCAGGTCTCAGAGCCCAGGGAGTGTCTCCGTACGACTGTGTCGCCAGTTCTGGAGATGGCATCTACCAGCTCGTTCTGACTGACTCTGATGGGTAATATGTGTTCATTAAGTATTAATTTATTTATCAGATTGAATAAGGCTCTGGTGCTAAAGATTCCTGCATGTTCTATGTTATCATGTTTTGGGTTTTTCTTTTTCTTTTTTTTACCTTCGTGACGTTGATACAACTGCATTCTTTTTCTAGAATTCCTGCGAGGCTGGTCTACTCAGTAAGTCAGGAATCAATTTTTCTGTCATCTCTGACAATGCTGGTTTCCGTTATCAAAACAGCTTAATCACAGGTGCAAGATTATACAATAAAGACAGTTTAGTTAGAGCTACAGATGTAAATTGTTATTATTTTTAGCTGTCCCGCCGACGGATCCACCATCGTATCTGAACTAAAGGGACATAATGGCGTTCTCAAATCCGAACCCTTCGAGTTGTTCGCCTTTGCTGGTCAGAACAATCTACAGATCTACTGCTCCTTCCAGTTCTGCTTCACAGCGGAGGATCCACTATGCACTGATGTAAGCTAGTCAAATAGTAAAATGCAGTGTGACAATTAATGAGTTATTTGTTTTAAATAGATATATAAGAGCTTAAGTTAAGCAACCCTCGAGTACTTACCTTCCTTTCAGTCACGTGTTGTCATAAGACTGACAAATTTTGGTTACTTGTGTCTTGGTCTCCTCCAGGCGGTGTGATTCAAGAAGACTGACGGGTGTTCAGTAAGTTTGTCTTGTTATCGTGTCGACTGTGCGATTAGAGAAGACGGAAGCATTGTCATTATTCTTTTCTTGTTCTTGCCACAGCGATGCAATACCAGGAGAATGGCACGTCTGACCACCACCAGTTACCAAATGACGGATACCACCAGCAGTGATTACCAAAGGTCGCGTACCACTGATTACTACTACTGGTACACCAGCCCTTATTACTACTGGTCCTCCACCTCGTACTGGTACCGCAAGAAGCGAGAAGCCAACTCAACTGAGTTCGCCACCGCACAGGTCGAGATCATTAAAGGTGAGATGATAGTGGATGGTATTTAAAACATTGTACAGCGCGGAGTGATGTTACCGTTGAAAAAAATTTATACTTATCTTTGATCTTATTGTATCAGTTTCTGGATTTTTGTGTCACCAGAATCCACCAGCACGGTCACCAAGCAGACTGCCAGTATGGCGGCTACTAACACAGCGGGTCCCGTTGCCTGGGCAACGCTTCTGTTCCTGGCTTTTCTTCACGTCTTCAACGCCTAGCTGTCCTTGTTTCTTTGGTTATTCTAGTTTGATATTTAGTGTGACATGTATACCATGCCGCTGCTCTATTTTACTATGTCTACAACTGTCTAACCATGTTTAGAAAAGCCTGCCGCTGTATATTATTTTTAGACATTACATCACATGTTTACAGTGCTTCATGTTTGCAGATTGAGAATGAACAATCAGCACACAACTCGTGAAAATCGGCATCTGTAATAATTAAAGTCTGGTACAAAGCTTTTTATATATAGGACTATTTTATTCTCCTCATCACGTATAGTGCAGAGCCTTCTAACACAGGATTCGGTCTACTAACATTAGATGAATCACACTGACAGCCTCGGACATGGCAGCTAAAGTAACTCTTATGATTAGCACAGCTGGCACAATAGTATATGCTTGCTTTTTATTTTGTTGCTGTCACAATTTCTCTTGGATTTGGTTTTGTTTGGTTAAATCAGGGATGCATAATATGTCTATATGTAAATTAAAAGAGCGACACATTTTATAGGAATCTGAAGATCAGTTAAATAGTTTGGTAAAATCAACAAGGAGGGTGAGGTAAACTGTCCTTGTTGACAAAACCTATATCCTTTGACAGCAAGATTCGTGCGAAGAATTTTTTTAATCCAAATATTTGTAACATAAGTTTGTTTTTGACTTCAACAATTGAAACAATTGTAAACAATGTGGCGTTCTCCTCTTTTATGCATTTTATGTAGAACGACTACAAAGGAAGATTAATCCATGTACTTAGCGAATTGTTATTAAAGGCAGTTCTTGTATCTACACCTTCTGTATCTGTTCACTAGTGAAGATAGCATTGTATTATCATTGCTTCCGTAGGGTAATAGCCCTTGAATGAACAATCAATCAATCACACAAACACTCACTGAGACACATTCAAACAGAGACATAGACCCCTTCCCACACACACACACACGCACACAAATAAACATTGAGAAGAATTCTGATATGGAACACAAGATTTGGACAAAGGGTTAGAAATAAAATCGAGCTTATGTATAACACAAAAAAAGCCTTTAATTCTATTTGAATGTGAGTTGGGGTGGGTTTATTTTTTGTGGGGGGGAGCCCAGGGTTAGAGTGAGACGTGGGGGGATATCAGGTGAAATTATATACACTCATATTGCTAAAAAGACTTTTTTGTAGGTCTTTAAAATTTTAAAAGTTTGTTTGCATAATGCAGTGTATGAAAAAGATTTTGACGATTAAAAATTTCAATAATGAATAAACAGGTGTTGTTGTCGTGGTGTGGGTTGTAAGTGGACACAGAGAAAGTGTGTGTGTGTGTGTTGGGGGAGGGTAGAATATGTGTCTCAGTGTGCGCTTGCTTGTGTTACAGGAGAAATCCAATATAAACAAGAAAAAATGAAACCCACGCCATCCGAATCCTGGCTTAAATTTTGATGACATTTCCATATTTTGAGCTCGGATATGTCTGTGAGATCAGTGCAAAATGGTAACATTAACACTAGGTAACATTAGTAACATTAGGTAACATAAGGTAACAAAGGACTTGCTCACACACCAAACACTATATTTCACAATATTTCACAGAAGGGTCATTGTCGTTGGAGCTTGTGTGCAGGACAACTCACAACAAGATAACAGAAAATCCACCCTGACTGAGAACTTTTGCACTAAAGCGAGGTTTTCCTGACAACAACAGCCGTAAATTACATAAACTATTCAGTTAGCAAACATCACAACTCATAGATAATCCTGCGCGAGTGTCAAACTCTCGGAGCTGGCAAAGAAGATTTTTGTGATATATACATCAAATGTTATCGCAAGTATTCTCCTGAAGATTTTTAGTTCTAAATTCTCCACTCGTGGTCCACTTGAGGGTGTATCTTCAGAGCTCTCAAGACTGGTCTTTAGACTTTGTTAAATAACTTCAGTAGGTCTTTATCTCTCCCTTTGTCCGCCATCTCTCCCTCTCCGAGCCACCTTTTGTATTTTCGGTTTGTTGCTGCATTTGTTTCTCGCAATGCTCTTCTGTTCAAACCCATTGACCTCACTGATAAGCGACAAAATCTGCTATAAAAGATATTATTACTGCTGTGTCCGTGAACAGTTAAATTCACAGATGTTCATGTGTTATATATATATAAAGTACCAGCATCCAGATTTGCGAGGGATTGACTTCTCATATGAACCAATCCTAACTTCTTGTCAGGCTTGGGTCTAACATTTTGTTTGAGCCAAACTCATTGGATTCCATATGTCACGAGAGGGACGTGTCAGCAACATTGTGAAACACGTGTACGAAGGATGTGATGCTTGTGTTCCAAGTATTGCTGCTGATCAACATCTTTGAGCTTTGGATGTGCGTAGATGCTCATAATTTTTTTTAGGTTGACGATGTAGTCTCGATGCCCCTTCACAGGTCAAATCAGTATAAATTTATCATGGCTGACATAATTGGAGCACTGGGCTTGAAGGCTTGGAGTTCTGTAATCTTTCACACTACAAGCTACCAAAGGCATAAATATTATTCCATATTGAATTTCGCAGTTTCCTTCTTCAGAAGTAATAAGACAAGATCAGTGTTTTTAGAAAAAAATTAAGCAACTATTCGAGTTAATTTTCTTGACGTCAGAACTGATAAAAATCTGTAACTCCATTGGTTGTCTCTGACCACGTGACCTTTCAGGATATACTCACGGTGTTGTGACAGGTGCGAATTACTCGACAACAGGCTGAGAAGAAGGGAGCAGTCGACAATGGCTTCCTGGACCTGGCTGGCCCTACTTCTGCTGATGACGAAGGCACAGGACACGGTTCACGCACAAACAGTCCTCAATAATTCCAGCCACCGCGTTTTGGTGAATATCTCCGAAGGCATTGTGGGTAAGTCCCGGCCTCTAAAACCAGATCTTTAAAAAGTCGATTAATCATCGAAGACGAACGTTTAGTGGAAGTGCCATGATTCCAGTTAACCTTAAATTCAAACGAAAGGAGAGTCTTGAAAAAAAAGAACCTTCTAAATACCAAACCATTTATCGAAACGACGAGATCATCAAGAAAATGAAACAATCCTACGAAACTTGCATCGAGGAACAGTTGTGCTATCTAGGAGAGAGCGTAATATTAGATGACAGAGAAAAGGTTTTGAGGGTCCTTGACAAGATAGAACAAATCTTCTTCTCGTTCCTGATCACCCCCAGTGGACCATAGGGCCGCAACTACACCCCGCCATCGGACCCTGCTCTTGGCGTCCCTTTGCCGTTAGGACCATGTCCTGCCAGCTGTCTCCGCCTCGCTCTGGACTGATCTCCTCCATGTCTGTCTGGGTCTCCCAACCCTGCGCCTCTCTTGTGGGTTCCAGTTCAGATCTTGTCTCGTTATATTGTCGGCTGGCTTTCGCAAGGTTTGACCAATCCAGCTCAACTTCTGCTTCTTGATGTCTTGGCTGGCAGGTTTTGGGTTGGTTCTCTCCCACAGGTCTAGCAGCCCCACCCTGTAAAAAGACCTCTGCTATAGAAACTGTAAATACAACACAGAACAAATCTTATTTTATCTTTATTCTGTAGTTATATTTCAACCAAACTACTCTGCAGTAGGTATTCAATGATCAATCCACTTCTTGCCTCAGCAGCCAGCGGACATTACGTGTGTGATGACGTGGTGTCGCCCCAATACATCTGTCCGGACACCAGCTGGACCCTCCTCCCGGACTCTGATGGACCTTTCTGTCTACAACATGTAGACATTCCCAAACCATTCGACAACGCGACTGAGTCTTGCTGGGCCATGGGTGGGCGACTGGTAACGATCACATCAGAAAAACGCCAGAGAGCTGTGGAGGGTGAGTAGACCTCAGCCGCTGCACAGTGTGAGCACCAGCACTGGTTGACCTGCGCGTCTTTTTCGTACTTATTTTCCGGTACAAGATTTAAATTTTTTGATATTTTAACTGGACTCTTCCTCATTCTGAAAAAAAATGAGTATGGTATTCTGCGGAACTCAGACAGAACTTTGGCTGGTCTTTCTACTTTTTCAAAAATCTACACTCACTCACACCATGCAGAGTTGTACTCGTGTGTATAGCACAGACTTATGCAAGCAACTATTAACTTTTAGCTTCAAAATATATACTTGTATTTATGTGCATGTTTATTTAGATTTCCTGCCATTTCGATACACCTTGGAGCCATGGATTGGTCTTAGAAGAAATTATTCCTACGGAGAATTTTACTGGGAAGGGTTGGAGCGACATCGACTGAATGTAAGTATGTAAGTTTAATGTGTGAAGTTTGCAAAATTATGTCGTTTCTCGTCACTGACAGACCCAAGTACTAACGACTCAACTCCACAAGAAAAACTGACTGACTGACACACAAGTAAATATAAATGTTGACAGGTGCTTTCTGGGAAAATAAAGAACAGTGTCAGAGTGAGTGAGTCAATCATTGCCAAACGTTTCACTGCCGCAGTTAATTAATAACTATTGTTGTCTTTAGTACACAAACGCCAACAGCTACTACAACTTGATCAATCAATGTTGTGGGTACGACTGTGTCTACCTGACCTACCCGTACAGGAAGTGGACAGGAACAACCTGCAGTGACAATAGACCGTACATCTGCGAGGCAGACAAATGTAAGAATCGCTTCCTAGGTAGTGAACTGAACTCACATTATTTTAACATTAACAACCTCCTGATATTAGAACCTTGATATCGTATTTGAAATCGTTTCTGATACAAAACTTTAAAATCCCGTTACTTTATGTACCTGAAATACGAAGCTAAATGCGCTCTAACTTTGTTCAATGGCTTCCAAGTACAGGAGTACCACCCAGTTATTGTAATTTGTTAGGGACTTACTGCTGAGTTTATTTCGCTTCAGGCTGGGTTTGCATGAGAGTTGTAACTCTTTTACACATATTGCAATGCAAATATAATTTGTACAGATTATGGTGGCGATGAGAAATTGTGTACAGAGCACGTGACACAACACTGATGTATTACAACATTTTTAGTTTTTCTACGTCCTTACGCAAACAAGATGCCTAGCGGGGAGGTAACTCTACGTGCCTTCTGCCTGTGCAGTATGCAAGGATGGCTTTGTGGGAGACAACTGTGACCAGGTCTGCCATTGCTACGGAGAGCCTTGCAAAGGGGGACAACCGTGCAAGTACGGGTGTGAGTCGGGGTGGACAGGTCACTACTGCTACACACGTGAGTAGATTGTGAGGGGCGGCTTTCATCCTCCCACCCAGCACCCATTGTCGGGTCCACTAGTCAAAGGATGGATGGCTGCATGCGTGGACTGATCATTAATGACCCTTTATTTCTTTTATTGATCCTTTATTTATTTTTTATTTATTTTTCTTTCTTGGTCACTCTGTTTGTGAGTCTGGACTATCATTATTTGAGGAGGGGGTAGCTGGGCGAGGGGAGAGAGTGTTACCCTGCGTAGGTTTAAGTATCCCATGTTTTTCACAAATTGCTCCTGGTTTTGCCAGCATGCGTTTCAAGGTTGTTTTTTTTTTTCGTATGACCTTCAGGCACGAGAAGGGCAGAGGTCATCTACTACTGCGTCAACAGCTCTTCGGAGGGTCGCTACGCGCTGGTGAGGATTAACCCTTTCGGACGCCAGTACGAGACGGTGCAGCTGACAGACGAGGCCGGCACCCCCCAGCCCTGGTGCAGCGGCTCCGAGATGTGGTACGACGACACCGGCGTCTACTCCGTCAAGATCCCCGTCACCCTGGGTAACGAGTGGCAAGTGGGCGTGACCTGCGGTGGCAATAAGGTGTGGGTACAACCTGTGTGATGGAATAGCGAGAAAACAATCTCAGTCATATTATTTTTTTATGAATACATAAACACCAGACACATATAATAATAATATACATTTGAACTCTATATAGATACTTATTAAGAATACGCTCACACACATGTACTCATGCATAACTAGAGGTTGTTTGTTCAGACAGGAGACAACACCTACAAGTGGCAGTTGGCACTGCGCGAAAAGAATGGAGTGATGCTTTCCCTTGACCGCAGGATGGAGCTGTCGTGTGATTTTAATGAGGCGGACAACATGGTTCTGACACAGTCACAGAGCCTTGTCGTGTAGGAGACAAGATTTACACGAACTCTTTGTTCTTTACATTTTGAATTTTAAATTTTAAATTTTATATTCAAATAAATGCTAAAGTAAATTTCGGGTCACATTCAAATAGCTAGGAATATTAGTACATAATTTTATCCTTTGTAAAATATAGTAGACAAGAAACAGTTATTCAAGAACTGTAAATATCAAAATTTGTAGGACAAGGAATATCGTGGTACAAATCTGTGTGATGGTTTGTGCATTCTGTTGTGTGACAGTGAAGGTGGGGAACTCCCTTCGGTGGAAAAACCCGTGAATTCTCGCGAGTTCGTGACCTTAGAGGTGACAGACCCCTACACGGGACAAGCTCTCAAACAGGCTCGACTTGGCGCCAACGTGCAACTGCGCATGCGACTCACCATCACCCCGGGTAACCAGGAGAGATGAGCAGATGAGAGTGTAGCAAAGTCGAGGTTTTTGTGTCTTTAGTTAAATTCATTTCGATATGTATGTGTGTACGAGGGATGTTCCACTCCCTACTTGGCAATAAAACGAACCCACATATTTTTTAAAATTTTTTATTTATTTTTATTTATCGATTCCGGGGGGAGGGAGCGGAACATCCTTTGTATAATATTATGATAGGCAATGGAAATAATGTTATTGTATTTGCAGGTATCAGTGCTCAGGGTGTTTCTCCTTATGACTGTATCGTCAGTTCTGGAGATGGTCTTTACAGCCTCGTTCTGACTGACTCTGATGGGTGAGAGAACTAAGCTATCTCGAGATACGATAAGATAAGAATTGGGTTTCAACTGACATTGCACTAGGAATTTGAGTTCGCCCTTACCCGACAAACACCAATCACATGCACACCCACACTTGCAAACGCTCGCACTAGTGTTTAGACACACAGTTAGTGGACATTCAGTCATCTCAAACAGCAGGCACAGAACAAAAGAAAGTGTAATCAGTCATACCATCGTGTCGCCATGTTTTCCGGCGCCATCAATATGAAATAAAGTTGACAACACAGAGAGATAGACACTAAGAACTATATATATATAAACAGAAATTAGTGCTTGTCCATAGATAAGCTATGCTCTACAAGATCGTGTAGAAAAAGACAAGTTGGAGAAGTTAACCATAAGAAGAGTATTCTATGGCAGATGTTTTATACCCAACTTTTCTTATCATGGCGGCAAATTTTATTTCTTTCAGAAGTTAAATATATTGACGCCAGCAGGTAAAATCACCAAAAGTATATACTCAAAATTGAACAGTTAATTTTAAAAATATTTTAAACAACTAAACATGCTGTTTGTCAACTTTAGTTGTCCACCAAGCGGCTCCACCATCATATCTGAGCTAAGGGGACATAATGGCACCGTCATGACCGATCCATTCGAGTTGTTTACCTTCCCTGGTCACAACAGTGTACAGATCACCTGCTCCTTCCAGTTCTGCTTTACACGGGAAGATTCGCTCTGTACTGAGGTAAGCTAGTGGCTTACTTAATTAAGCTTATTAATTAAAAATAAGAATCCTGTAAAACGCGCAGCAAGAAGTTTTAACATTCTCTGTGTGCGTGCGCGCGCACATTGAACAACGCTTAGCCTGGAGCGTTTTCATTAGGTTATTGCTGGTCGTGTCACGGCTGTCTAAGAGATTGATATAATTTCATTTCGCTTTCTTTGTTCTAAACACAGCGATGCTCTACTAACCGAAGGAATCGTCTGCACACCACCAACAGATCCTCCTATCCCTGGTATGGGGATCACACCACCGCAGGATCCCCGTATCCCTGGTCTAATGATTACCGTACCACAAGTCCCCCATATCCTTGGTCTACAAATTATTTTAATTACTGGGGCACCAGCTCCTCTTACCCCTGGGGCAGCACCTACTACGATTACTGGCGGACCACGTGGTATCGCAGGAAGAGAGAAGCCACGGCCCGTGAGTCTGCCACTGCTGTCATCAACATCATCAGAGATGACACCAGTATGGCGGCTACTAACACAGGGGCTCCTGTGGCCTGGGCTTCACTTCTCATCCTGGGCTTTCTTCGTGGCTTCACCAGTTGAGCTTCACTCATCCTCATCAAGGTGTAGTTGAAATTCAGCATCGACATAGACAACATAGGTTAGAATACCAAAAAATCTGGAAATGATTTGTTCCCACATGGTACTATTCTAAAATTAGAACAGTAGTTATAGCGAGATAGAAAACACTCTTTCGTCTTAATATAATTGTTAATTTGTGTTGACATACTTTAGTAGCAGGGCATTCTGAATAAATTTTTATGATAAAACTACATTGTTGAATCAAACGCCTTCTTTGTTTTTCTGCAATGTTACGATGTCGGATGAACAAAGTAGAGACTGGTTTAAAAAAAAAAAGATGAAAAAGAGTCGGACAAAGAAACAAAAAAATGTTAAACACATTCATACGCACACATACATTGCTGACTACATGAATATCATAAAAGCTTGTAAACAAATTCTAGTAACTACCTATTTTACCACCATCCTGTCTTCCCCTACACCCAGCCTTTAAATGCTTGCATGCAACACCGTCAACTGCAAACGAGAAAAGTGTTTGGTTGACTCACTGAGAAAATTTAGTCCTCCTCTTTCTGTCGTCTGGCTGTTTTATTCATTCTGTATGCCGGTCCTTTCGTGTCTCACTGCTCACTATCTTTTCCCCTACAATGAGTCTTCACACCCACACACACACACAAGTACACACCCACACCAGTCCACGCACATACAGACACACCCATGCCTTGATGTACTGCCACACATCTGGACGTTCGCCAAACATAGAAGAGATGTGTCAGAGAGTGAGGAATACGACTTCTGAAATAAAGTTTCATTGTTCTTGACTCCTTTCACTCCAAGAGACAAGCAGACACACACACACACATACACACAAGAACACAATACTTGTCTTCTTGAAAATCGAGTATGGTAATCACTTCTCTCTCCCTTCCCCCACCTTTCTCTCTCTATGTGTGTGTGGTGTTACTTCCCCGCAATATAACGTGTATGAATACACACACCACGTACACATACACCACGTATACATACACCACGTATACATACATCTCGTGTATATAAACAAAGACGCGATGAGGAACCGTGTGATTTTAAATACGATGTCTGTTTATATTGTTTATTGATATTATTACACGATAATAAAACTCCGAGCTTCAAGGATAAATTTGAAAAGTTTTTACTTGTGAAAGCTCATTGGGTATCTGCCCCTCTCTGCCCCATTCTCCACTGTGTTCACCCCTCCACCCACCTAATGAGATCAGCTTTTGCTTAATAAATATTATGGGTTTTTATTTTGTTTTGTATCTGACAAACAGACTGCACTCTGATTATTAGGTTCGGACTACAAATCTTGGGTTTCAAACATTGTCCTTTAGCACAAAGGGGTGAAATTAGTTTTATTTTCCAACCTCTTTCAATCACGAAATAAACTTAGGGTAGTATTTGATTGTATCACAGGACTTTCTTTGTCGTTCGCATCAGAGCCCACGGTATTATTTCAAATATTATGCGTGGTCTCTGTGGTCCTTGAGTGGATCATTGTCCTGCAAACACAATGGACAATGTCCCTCTACACACATTCTCACTGTTTTTGGCATCACGAGCAGAAAATTGTGTATGAGTCACTGAATCTTTTGAATGTTATTGTAAGCTGCTGTTCGAAACTTAGAAATATCAACAAAATAGAGTTTTCTCGCAAAAAGTTTACATTCTACACTCGTGAGCGCTGTTTACTGTCTCCTTCAGTAACTTCCTATCGAGGCTTTCATGGCTTGTCTTGAAACCTACCTCCGTGGTAAATACCTCCATAAGCTGGTTATCTCCTTCTTTTCCTACTATCGAAATCGTGACTGTACTCAGTTGCTTACACAATGATATAGCATTGCTCTTTCACATTTTTTTTTCTAAAATGTAAAGGTGGGGTACAGTACCTGAGTGCAGGAGTTGACCTAAAGGTGATGAACGTGATCAGGATCGAATGGTAATGATGCTTAAAGAATCACGCCCCCTTTGTTCACAAAAGTTCATTTTCGGGCATTGAAGTCGAATTTCAGGTTCAAGGGTTCAACCCGCACTTAGCTGGCTTTGTCCGTACCTTGTCGGAAATTTCCATATTTGGCATTAAACGTTGGACTTAAAGGCCAACCCGAGTTCAAACTTATTGTCAACTGAGTTCATTATTCGATACTAGTTATTACAATATGAAAACTTCTGTCATCTTCGCATGATAAACACTTTTGAATCTTGTAGTTCTTGTCTGGGCTTTGAAGGAGGTCAAGACCTCAATTCTGGTGACGTCACAAAAGCGGGCTTGATGATTGGACAATTCCTCTCATCATATACTTGAAGTTCTCAACTGTATTTTTGTAACAAACTAATAAGTGTATGGTCTGTTAACTTCCAATCAACTCTGAACAGTTTTATGGTTGTCTTGGCAACCTCTGTGTTGAAACACTGGCCAAATTTCTAGACCGTTCGGTTGTTGAGGTGGTGTAGTGGATAGTATCCATGTGACGTTTTACACCTTTTGCACCTTACAGAAACTTATCATGACTGATACAAATGAAGCAAAAGGTTTGTGAACGTTGTTTCTTAAACCGTTCAGACTCCACAGGGAAATCCATAAATATAACTGAGAGCTGTATTTTACAGATTTTTTTTTTCAGAAGTAGTGAAGAGACCGTTTCCTCTGGCTGAAGAAAAGCAGAGGATAAAGCCCTCGGGTTGATTTGCTTGACGCTAGAGGCGATGACCGAAAATAGAGTAAAAAAAATCCTGAAACTTGCTCATTGGTTGCTGTCTGACTGATCACCTGACATTCCAGGATATATTTGAGGAGCTGGGACAGGTGCGAAGTATTCGACATCAGACTGAGAAGAGGTGAGCTGGCGACGATGGCTCTCTGGACCTGGCTGGCCCTACTTCTGCTGATGACGAAGGCACAGGACACGGTTCACGCACAAACAGTCCTCAATAACTCCAGCCACCGCGTTTTGGTGAATATATCCGAAGGCATTGTGGGTAAGTCCCCCGCTTCTAAAAACAGATCTTTAAAAAATCGATTAATCATCAAAGACAATCAATAGAACAAATCTTCTCGTTCCTAATCGCCCCCAGGGACGCAGCTACTCCCCTCCATCGGATCCGGTTTTGGGCATCCCTTTCCAGTTGGGACCATGTCATGCCAGCTGTCTCCGCCTCTCTGTGGAATGATCTCTTCCATGTCTGTCTGGGTCTCCCAACCCTGCGCCTCCCCTGTGGGTTCCAACCCAGAGATTGTCTTGTTAAATTGTTGGCTGTCTTTCACAAGGTGTGACCAATCATGCTGCATGGCTGTAAATAAACCAGAAGCACAGTTAGACGTATTTTAAACTATAGCATCCTTTAACTCCATTAAAAAGAACGATCCTTGTGTATCTACTATTAAGGAATGCTCTGTGTCTGTGCGCGTGTATGTCTGTATGGGTAGGTGGATGGGTAGGTGGTTGGGCTTGTGGCACTTTAACGTACGTGTGTGTGTGTGTCAGAGAAAAGGAGAACCTGAGTGTGTCAGAAAGGACGAATGTGTACAATTGATGATCAAAGAAACAATGTGAAGCTATATTTCAACCAAACTACTCTGCAGTAGGTATTCAATGATCAATCCACTTCTTGCCTCAGCAGCCAGAGGACATTACGTGTGTGATGATGTGGTGTCGCCCCAATACATCTGTCCGGACACCAGCTGGACCCTCCTCCCGGACTCTGATGGACCTTTCTGTCTACAACATGTAGACATTCCCAAGGCATTCGACAACGCGACTGAGTCTTGCTGGGCTATGGGTGGGCGGCTGGTAACGATCACATCAGAAAAACGCCAGAGAGCTGTGGAGGGTGAGTAGACCTCAGCCGTTGGACAGTGTGAGCACCAGCACTGGTTGACCATCTGGTCGTCTTTTTCGTACTTATTTTCCGGAACAAGATTTAATTATTTTGCTAAATTAACTGGACTCTTCCTTATTCTTACAAAAATGAGCATGGAATTATACAGAACTCAGACAGGACTTGGCTAGTCTTTCTGCTGTTTTAAAAATCTACACTCACACCGTGCAGAATTTAATGAGTGTGTATAGCATAGACATATGCAAGCAACTATTAACTTTAAGCTTCAAAATATATAATTGTATTTATATGTCTTATTTATGTGCATGTTTATTTAGATTTCCTGCCATTTCGATACACCTTGGAGCCATGGATTGGTCTTAGAAGAAATTATTTCTACGGCGAATTTTACTGGGAAGGGTTGGAGCGACAGCGACTGAATGTAAGTATTTGAGTTTATATGTGTGAAGTTTGCAAAATTATGTTGTGCACTGACAGACCCAGGTACTAA
Source organism: Pomacea maculata (assembly GCA_004794325.1). NCBI lineage: Eukaryota > Metazoa > Mollusca > Gastropoda > Architaenioglossa > Ampullariidae > Pomacea > Pomacea maculata. The sequence goes on along the minus strand of SRHC01001338.1, from coordinate 1,603 downwards.
CGACCCAATTCCACAAAAAAACCTCCGACTGACACACAGGTAAATATAAATGTTGACAGGTGCATTGTGGGAAAATAAAGTACAGTGGGTGAGTAAGTCAATTAGTGGCAAACGTTTCACTTCCGCAGTTAAGAAATAACTATTGTTGTTCTTAGTACACGAACACCAACAACTACTACTCCGACCTGATCAATCGATGTTGTGGGAACGACTGTGTCTACCTGACCTACCCGTACAGGAAGTGGACAGGAACAACCTGCAGTGACAATAGACCGTACATCTGCGAGGCAGACAAATGTAAGAATCGCTTCCTGAACTGACCTTATTTTAACATGAACAACCTCCTGACATTAGGACCTTGATATCATATTCGAAATCGTTTGTGATACAAAACTTCAACATCCCGTTACTTTATGTACCTGAAATACGAAGCTGAATGCGCTCTAACTTTGTTCAGTGGCTTCCAAGCACAGAAGTACCACCCACAGTTATTGTCATTTGTTAGCGACTTAAGGCCGAGTTTATCTCATTTCAGGCTGGGTTTGAATGAGAGAATAAAGTGTGTGTGCGTGTGTGGTAACGCTTGAACATCTTATATTTATTGTAGACTATGTCTTTATACAATATTTTATGCATGTTCCTTGTGGGTTAAGCGACTTAAAATGAAAAATAAATATACATTATGTGAAAGCATCTTTAGTTTTTCTACATCCTTAAGCAAACATTTGTACGAGATACACAACAAGATGCCTAGCGGGGAGATAACAATGTGTTTCCTGCCTGTGCAGTATGCAAGGATGGCTTTGTGGGAGACAACTGTGACCAGGCCTGCCATTGCTACGGAAAGCCTTGTAAAGGGGGACAACCGTGCAAGTATGGGTGTGAGTCGGGGTGGACAGGTCCCTACTGCTACACACGTGAGTAGATTGTGAGGGGCGGCTTTCATCCTCCCACCCAGCACCCATTGTCGGGTCCACTAGTCAAAGGATGGATGGCTGCATGCGTGGACTGATATAATTCCTGGCCCTTTATTTCTTCTATTGATTCTTTTTTTCTTAGTCATACTGTTTGTGAGTCTGAACTCTTACTATTTGAGGAGGTGGTAGCTGGGCGAGGGGAGAGAGTGTTACCCTGCGTAAGTTTAAGTATCCCATGTTTTCCACAAATTGCTCCTGGTTTTGCCAACATGCGTTTGCACGTTTTCTCGTATGACGTTCAGGCACGAGAAGGGCAGAGGTCATCTACTACTGCGTCAACAGCTCTTCGGAGGGTCGCTACGCGCTGGTGAGGATTAACCCTTTCGGACGCCAGTACGAGACGGTGCAGCTGACAGACGAGGCCGGCACCCCCCAGCCCTGGTGCAGCGGCTCCGAGATGTGGTACGACGACACCGGCGTCTACTCCGTCAAGATCCCCGTCACCCGGGGTAACGAGTGGCAAGTGGGCTTGACCTGTGGTGGCAATAAGGTGTGGGTACAACCTGTGTGATGAGTCATATTAGTTTTAATGAATATATATATACACCCAAACATATATAATAATAATTACATTTGAACTCTATATAGATACTTATTAAGAATACGCTCACACACATGTACTCATG